>JAEIFU010001134.1:0-80334 GCA_018904235.1 Lordiphosa stackelbergi | reverse complement strand
AGTGGTTTGCAGCCCGACAAAAATCGAACTTTTTTGCTTTTTCACCGCTACTTGAAAACGCGAGATGCAATATCAGATTTTAAGCGGAATTCATTAAGCTTTCATTCTGCATACTTGATTTCATTTTATTATGCTTTCCCCAGTGTCCTACAAGGGTCGAAACTAAAATTTTCGGGGTGTCGTATTATTTTGGGTAGGAGTGTAGAAGGGGCACTGAAACAGATAACATTCATATCTGGAAAGTATAAAAACGCTACCATTGAAAAAAAAAAGTTTTTCTCAGTAGAACTAGTTTTTCGTTCCTATGGCAGCTATACGCTATAGTCATCCGATTTAAATCAAACTTGACAGAATTGTGTGGTAGTATATAATATTGATCTGTAATAAGTTTGGGAGCTATAGATATACTATATAGTTGTCCGATTTTGATAAATGTCAGGGAAATTATGTGAAACCAGTTTTTCTCACTAAAACTACTTCTTCCACCGATCGTTTCTATGGCCGCTATATGCTACATATAGTAATCCGATCCGGCCGGTTCCTACAAATGTGCAGCGTAAATTTACCAAAAGTCTTCGTGCAAAGTTTGGTTAACAGACGGACAGACGGTCATGGCTATATTAACTCAGCTCGTCAAGCTAAGCAAGAATATATATACTTTATGCGGTCGGAGATGCTTCCTTCTGTGCATTACAAACATCCGGACAATTTCAATATACCCTCTCCAAGGGTATACAAAAAACACACACACACATACATGCGTACATACATAAACACGCGCACGCACACACACACACACACGCGGGCAACCCAGTCGGACTTTACGGAATGTGGATCCCAAAAGAATGCCATCTGGCACTGTTCTTTTTGCAAGGAAGAATGTACTACCAATTTTTACAATATGAAAGACGGCATACAATCCGTATGAAATCGGATGCACGTCCCTTTTTGCAGTGGTTTGGAAGGAAAGAAATCTTCATGGCATGCAAAATGGGAAGTGGGACCCGAACGATTAAAGAT
This sequence comes from Lordiphosa stackelbergi, assembly GCA_018904235.1. Classification (NCBI taxonomy): domain Eukaryota; kingdom Metazoa; phylum Arthropoda; class Insecta; order Diptera; family Drosophilidae; genus Lordiphosa; species Lordiphosa stackelbergi. The sequence goes on along the minus strand of JAEIFU010001134.1, from coordinate 79,314 downwards.
CGTTCGTTTTTTACAAGCATGTTCCTTTTGCAGTATGTAGGTAGGTAGGTATTTCCGGCTGGCCCCATGTAGGGGGCCACACATAGACCTTGCGGTCCTTAGTGAGGCCGGGTGCTTTTTTTTCAGGGAACCATTTCCTTCAGAAATCCTGTAAGATCTTTTGGCAAATGCCACTAGTTGTTTGAGAGAGCTCTTGGCTGCCTCTTCCAGAGAGGTGAAGCTTGGAGAGTGCAGATGTTTTAGTCTTGTCGTGGCGATTGCTGGGCAGCTACAGATGAGGTGTTCTAGAGTTTCTGCTATTCCAGGTTCCTTACATTTCCTGCAGGTGTCTGCTGTCGTGATGCCTAGTTTTATCGCGTGGGCGGCTGCTAGGCAGTGACCAGTTAATATGCCTATAAGCATTCTGCAGTCTCTTCTTTGGAGCTGCAGCGTATAGTGCGTGAGGTTTTTTCTCTCTTCTTGCACAATTTTAGAGATTCTGCAGCCGGTCGTGTTCTTCCACTTGCCCTCTGCTGCTTTCTCCGCTATCTCTTCCATCTTGCTGTATAGCGTCTGTAGGGAGATATAACAGCCGTTTTCATTTGCTTTCAATTAGAAGTTGAAATTTGCCTCGCATTGAATTGAAAATTTGATGTGGTTCTCAATTTATATTTGTTAGTGGTAAGTATTTAATTAAATGAATGCTGACAGCTAAATATTTCTTTATATGTATTTCAATTTTTTTCCTCTTTGCATTTTATAGTCTAGGAGGAATATCGAGGCATCAATTTTGTAATGCCTATTTAAAGTAAGTAAATAAACATTTAATAATATTTCTAAGACTGCTGGACTGGCCAACTGTGACTGTTATCTGAAGGCTGAGAAAAAAAGATCACGATATTTAGTACCAAGCTGATATTTTTTTAGTATCAAATAGGCCTTCAGCTGAAAAATACCCAGATGATATGTTCGAATATATGACGTTTACATTTCGAACATATGAAAGTGATATTTTGTCAGATCAACAATTTGATATTTGCTCATATCAAGGATATATTTTTGAAATTTCAAAGCTATATTTACACAATGCTATATTCAACACACAGAAACGGTAAATACGTTGTTGTGAAATAATAAGATTAAAGCTTACAAATAATTTAGAAGGGTAGACAGACGTGAATGGGGCTTAATAAAAATTTAATATTACTTTGGCAAAACTATTGTAGTAGGTCGTGAGGGATTCGCGGGCGTTTTTGGGCCCAAATAAAGGACGTATGAAAACCAGTGCTCAATGCCAACGTTTTAGGAACCGACTTTCTCCGGGGGGGGCCCGCGGTGGTGTGGGTGCGGTGCGGATTTTTTTGCCGCCGTTGGCAAATATATTTTCTTATCTCTACGTGTTCGGCCAGGTGGCTACACACCTGTTTGTGATACTCCAACCGCCTTCCTGCACGTGATAATACGCATTTCTGCGCGAAATTCACAGTAAAAACAACTACCAACTCCATCTAGTTGCGGATCTTGGCATCCGTCAGGTGGAGATGCATTATGTACTCACAAACGCTGCTCCACCCATCTGTAGGCCGTAAGCCTATCTTGTACAAACTTCTCCAAACAGTTATTGTTCCCAACGGCAAACTGCAAATAATCCCAAGTAGTAGACCGCACCCGCGCGGCATTGTTGTTCTCAAACGAACAATAATTCGGATCCCGCCCAACACCTTGAACCGAAATTCGGTACAACGCGAAGGCAGCAACAGATCTGTATTCCGTTGCGCGGCGTACACGGTAAATCTTTCAATTTGTTTGTAAACATAACAGCCCCGGTGGCCGCGTACTCCGATTGACGAAATTTGAAGAAGCTAAAAAAAAAATCACGAAGAAAAAACGACCGGCAATCGTCTTCTCGCTTGCTGCGGCGGAGCATTGAATTTGTTATTGTTTTTTTCGAGATAGACAATAGCTGTCTCAATCTGATTCGGGCAACTCTATGTGTCTCTCTCTGCTTTAGAATTTCGATGTCTACTTTGATCTCAAATCATATCACTGGGGAATTTTGCATTTCACATATCAATATAATATTGTTAGTGTCGACCTAATACTACGTTTTACAGGGATATTAAATAGTTTCACCCTTGGTATGAAAATATTGATATTATTGAAATTATATTGAAACACCAACTTGATATTTGATCTTTTTTTTTCTGTGTACTCCAAGAGCTCTCAACATATTTTAAAGCATTAAAAAAGTGTTGTTTTTTTTGAGTGTGCAGCCCCAATATTGAATTTTAAAATAAAAAATATTATTAATTATATTTAATATTCATTAAAAAGGAGGACGGACAGGAGACGAATGGCTAAATCGACTCGGCTGTTGATGCTGATCAAGAATATATATACTTTAGAGGGTCGGAAATGTTTCCTTCTCCCTGTAACATACATTTGCACAACTTCATGATTCCATTTTAACCATTTTCCATGGGTACAGGGTATAAAAACGTAGTACACGTCACATAGACCATATATGTATTTGTACATTAATTTGTATTTTGCTATTGGTTAGCTTCATAAACTTGGAAATGCTTTTGCATTTAATCTGTTTGGTTAAGTCGTTCAAAAATTGTAGTTTTTACTTATTTGTTAGACATATGACGAAAAGAATTCACATATTTTTAGAACACAGCCTGCAAATTTAAAAAAACCAATCTTTAAAAAAGGAGACACTGCGGCCAACTGACCGCCGGTCAGACTATGCCTTGTTCTGTCGCGTATCATTTGTGAACTTTTTGTCGATTACAAAGCCGCTTTCGACACATCAAAAAGGTCAGGGGTTTTTTAAGCCCTGTCTACCTTTGATATACCAGCAAATACGTTCGACTTTGCATGACGACGTTGAGAAGCACTCAAAGCAACGTCAAAATAGAATCGAACCTCTCCGAGCCTTTTCATACCAAAAGAGGTTTTACGCTGGGTGATACCTCATCGAGTGACTTCTTTAATCTGCTGATGGAGGGATCTGTTACAATGGGAGAGTACAACTTTAAAGCTGTAGAGGATTTTATTAACCTAAGAACGATGATAACCGGAGACAACAACATCAGCCTGGAAATCCGAAGAAGAATCACGTCATTCCTGTCCTGCAATACGGCGCAGAAGCATGGGGAATATCATCAGCGGATGGAGCGGCGATTGGCGTTTTCGAGCGAAAGATTCTTCGGAGGATTTATGGACCTTTGAATGTTGGCGGGGATTTTCGTATCCGAAAGAATGACGAACTGTATGAGCCCTACAGGAACACTAGTCTAGTCAAGCACATTTAGCAACAGCGGCTGCGCTGGCTAAGACATGTTAGCCTTATGGTTGAGCATTGTTCAAGCTGCAGCAAAAATGGTCTACAAGAAGAATGCGAAAGGACTGGGACAAGGCAAGGTGGGACGACCACCTCTTAGGTGGGACGACCAGGTGCGGAAAGACATTTCCAAGCTTGGTGTGAGAAACTGGTGCCAGCTCGCACGGAGCAGCAGCGACTGGCGGACATTAGTTGCAACGGCCGAGACCGTCAAACGGCTGTGATGGGCAATCAAGAAGAAGAAGATATAAATATATAATGTTTAAGAAATTAGGTTGTTGTGTTCCTTAGGTTGTTTAATTATTGTGTTATAGCCGAACTTTCTATTCACAAAACTTACATTGTATGCTAAAAACAGTGAGACCTTGATCCAAAAATATCCCAACTACCTGTATGCTCAGCACTTAACCCCACTTAGGTACCCTTTCAATTAATAAGATTTTTATGGGAATGGAAATGCGTCAAGTGCAAATCGAGTTAAACTCTAAATTGGCTACACATGAAGATACAAGAAAAACAGCAACAACAAAAAATTGTATAAATGAAAACTAAATATTTACTCTGACCCTTTGTTATTGCTGCTCAACTGACAGCAAGAAAAACAAAGCAAATTGTGAAAAGGTTCTTCGCATACATTTTGAAGGCACATAAAAAACCAAAAGCAGCAATAACAACCACGTTTATCTATGAGCGTTGAGCGCCTAAATAAGTAAGTCAATAAATCAATTCAACAAAAAAAAGTTGCTGCCTTTTTATATTAGAGATTTTTCCTTTTGGCAAATCCCAAGCAAACAAGTGCGAGGGAAAATGTTTGGCAGGCTACAGAAAGGAAAACAATGATGCGGGACCCCAAGAGGTCAATATGAGGCTTGGGCCAAGAAAGATACATAAACAATGATAACTGTAAAGTTTATCAATTTGTAAAATGACAGCCACAGACCTGGGGAAGGAGAAGCAAAAATCATAAGTTTGTAACCATTGCCCAGACATTCAGTTTTACTTTTTGAACTTTCAATGGCTTCAAGTGGTTCGTGTACCTGCTTAAAGCTTTATAAAAAGCTTTCGGTTTAGCTATAAGTGGAATTGGAACACCAGAAATAAGTAAACTCCAAGTATATGTTCCTCGTATTGCCCTTTTTGAGCAAGATTTTAGCGAATATGTAATCTAGGGACAGTTACAATAAAATTAGTTTGATTGATTTAAAAATGAATTTCAAGTACCGATTAAACAATTCGGTTAAATATTATTATTTTAAATATATTTTCGGTTATTGTTTGCGCGATCGCCCTTCTCAAATTAATCTCTTTCCCTGAATGTGAATGTAAAAGAAAGCCTTCATCTTGACAGTTTGACAAGTTGCGCTGTGATCTTGACAGTGGATGGAACTGAGGAATGATCAATTATTATCCGCGTTTTGACTCTTGATAAGTCTGCTCGTGGACACTACAGTTAACCCAACATTTTTGACGTGAGCGATGCCTCAATCAAAAACAAGCATTTTCCGAGAAATTGTTTTCTTTCGCCCTTCTGTTAACCAGAAATCAAAAATGCTTGCGTTATGAATGTGCACACTGGATGGCATAGTACTTTAAGTTGTAAATGACGTTGGCTTTCGGAAAATCTTAAGCCCAATTAAAATGAGATGCGAAAATTTAATCAACCCGCATAAGGTTAGGGATGATGTCAAAACGAAAAAAATACGATTTCTCTAAAAAAAATTAATAGCTTGACTCTCATGGATCGCTCATTATTTTATGACCTTTATATTTTCTAAAGGTCTATTCTTTTGTACCACTGATAACGGACTTAATATTGTTGTTGTAGAAGGAAAAGTGAATCATTTTATTAAAATGGGCCGTTTTCAGAGACTAGATCTGGCGCCCATACGTTTCAGTCTTTCAAAGCTTGTATTCGTCGGCGCTTTTTTGTTTCAGAAATTTTAATTTAGTACATTAACTGAATAAATGCGATTCCAAATGGGGCCGCTCTTGTCTACATGATTTGTCTAAGTTACAGTGGTGGACAAAAGTATTTTGACTAAAAAAATTCATAAATAATCGTGATTATATCTTTTAAACAAAAAATTCTAAAGTTTTGAAATTTGTATCGAATACTGGTGTAAAAGTAAGCTTTCAATAAAACATTCGTAGTACACAATCAGTTGCATAGGTTAGAAAATATAAATCCAAATGTGCAAGTAGGAGTGGACATAAGTATTTTGACAAGAATTTAAAATTAATTTATCCGCAGGACAGAACCTAAAATGGTAAAAAATTTATTGGTTCTATACAAGTTTTTTCACGCTAAACCCGAATCTGGGTTTAGAATTCCCATATCTCTGATGGATCAATCGTAAAAATGGACATAAAAAATGCAAAAAAATGCTTTTTTTACCATTTTCCAAGGACCCAATGTCCTAGAAACAGGTTATATTTCAAAAAATTTAAATATGTCAAGTTAATACTATTTTTATCTGTAAAAAATATATATCTACTTTACTCATTTCATAAAATATAAGTTTGGGTTCGATCTGCAAAGTAAGGCCGTACATAATATTTTGATTGTTTTTGCTGATCAATCACTGCTTAATAAACTGCAGTTCAAATTCTGGTTCATCTGAATGCGCCGACGAAGTTGAGACATATGTGATTTTACAGAAAATGATTCTTGGTAATAATCCTCCACAAAGTTCCCAGAATTGGGTGAAAAGTCGTTCTTTTTGCTCCAGCTACGCAGGTAAGCGCGGAACGCCTATTCTTTGGCGTAAAATTTATAATGAATCCGCTAAGAAGTTGCATGGACTCAACCACATTTAATGCAATTATGTCACTGCGAGCAAATCACAAGAATGCTATATAGTGGACGGGTAAAATTCAAAGTTAAATTCGAAAAATAAATGTATTATTATAATACATATTAATATAACATTTTTTGAGCATTTAATGTAATCATTAGTCTTACATGTTAACTACGTAAAAAACCAACGAGAAAGGCAAAGCTAACTTCGTCTGTACTGAAGTTTTGATACACTTGAAATAGCTTGTCACAACGGTTAGCGACTTCGACCAAACTTCGCAAATCAGCTTAAAAACATGACATATTACCCATGACTTGAGAGCGGTAATATTGAGAACAAACCAGATTTTCTCACTAAAACCCATTTTTCGAACGAACATTTGTATGGCAGCTACAAGTAGTAGTCAACCGATCCGGTCGGTTCCGACATATTAGCAGCGTGCATTCCCGTAGAAACAGACAGACAGACGGACGGACGGACAAAGCTTAATCGACTCAGCTTATCATGCTGATTAAGAATATATATACTTTATGTCAGTGGCGCAGGTCGTCTCCCCACTCTTTGGGGGAAATTTTTATATGAAAACATCCTGCGTACGCTACTGCTTTATGTGGTCGGAGATGCGTTGCAAACTTTTGGCCAGAATATGATGATATTTTCGCTGCATATAAGGATATAAATATAGCAACCACTCAATATTCCAAACAAATTAACGTACAAATGGAAATGTACAAGTTAGCTAATTTCCCGAAATAGATCGAAATATTTTGGACTGGTGGAAGATACATGGAAAAGAATTCCCGATACTGAAAAAACTGGCACGACACATTTTATGCATCCCAGCATCTAGAGCGTCCAGCGAAAGATGTTTTACTTTGGCAAACCGAGTATTAGAAGACCGCAGGACCAACATAAAAGGCGAAAATGTGGATGCCATATTATTCCTACATTTTAATGAAACCGACTCTACTTAAAAGACACTGCAAAACATTAAACAGATTACACCTCTAACTTGTTAATATGAATTATTATTATACAAAAATAATATACAAAGTATTACAAACATCGCCCAAATCCTTCCTGGAGATCCCCCATCTGCAAATTGCGTTTATGCATTTAATTTCTTTTTTTTGTGTGATCATTTGGGCTTGAAACAGTTTCTAATTTAGGGTTTTATTAAAATCATGCAAATTGCGTTTTGGGGCCTTCTTACTATTTGAATCCTCTTTGGTATTTTTCCGCGATTTAATGATTTGTCATTCACGGAAAGTGGTTTGAAACATTCATAATGATCTTGCCTCACTACGATTAAATTTGTAAGACGATGCTTTACGAGTAATTACTAAGAAAGAAAATACTTCAAGTAGAAATCCAAAATATCAAAAATACTCGTAATCATACAAACGATTACATGATTACCCACTCCGCATCGTTGTACTCAAAAATGAGTTATTTTTACCTGTAATCATACGATGCCGGAATCAGTCGTGCAGCTCTCTACAACTTACCTTACAAATGTGACCAATTGACAATCAACATTTTATAAGCTTTTGAACGCTACCTCTGTTCGTCCTTAAGGAGCCATCAGCCGTTCAAAATTAAAGCCAACGCAATCTATTAAAAAAGTCCCATATGAAATTTTGTTTTACAAAATCGCACTTTTTATTCATCTCATTTTTTATACAAATATCGTATTATAGGTATTATCAACAACATTATTATCGTTTGCATAATTTTCTGTGGGCCAATCACACAACAATCGACATGTCTTCAGCACCCGTAATGATCAAATTCAACATCTACTTCAATATAGTTTTCAGGTAAACGAAGGCTGTAAAGGAGCCTTCCGCCATTTGTGTTAAAATTCCAATGCTGACTGACTGCTCTGAGGTTGCTTTTATAAATTACAATTATAAACATAAATTTAGACAGAAATAATGTCAAGCATTCTGTAAGATTTTTGTTGTCCGATTCTGAAATCCTTATCAATTATTATTGCGTTACAGGCATAAAATAAAACTTGTTTAAAATTAAGACTGGGCAGCATGATTCTAAATATTTCTCTTTGATTTGCTTATACAACACGATGTGCATTTCATGCGCGAATGGTTCAAAATTCAATTAAATGAAGGAATTTACTTTAAATAGAGAGTGCTGTGAGAAGAGAAAAGTGAAAGTGCAAACAATAGGCATTGAACCATTTAGGCATGAAATGCTTCAAACAAGTACGAATATGTTTATAATAAAGTAAAAAATAAATTGTATTTAATTTAAAGTGCTGTCTTTCGGTTTATAAATATCGTTTACACTTTGATTTGTTTGTTGCATTGACTAATAAACATTGTTATATAATTTTGTTGTATATATATTTTAGTTGCATACAGCTTAACCAAGGGGAAAGTAAAAATTTTGCTGTTATACTTGCCACAAGGTTAAGCTGCATAAAGTTAATTTAAGAATTTACAAATTCATTTGTAAACAAGTTAGAAAGTCGGTCAAGTCCGACTGTAAAATGCTCTGTACCTGCAAAAGTGTGTGCTCAGAAGGTAATTTGCTCATGAAGTGGCAGCAGGATGCAGCGAAGTTTTTTTTGCTAATGACTTTACTATGGGTAATTCGATCTTTATCATTCCCTAGAAGATACGATCCATCTTTCTAATCAACTTAGGGGATATGACGTTGTTTCCTAATTGCGGGGGCAGGACAATAATAAAAATGGATTTGCCTTTATAAGAATTACATTTCAAAACTCTGTTTCTTACCATCTTTGAGATCCAAGTGTTTGGACTGTCAGACGGACATGGCTATATAAATATAGCTTAAAAGGTCAGGGATGTTGCCTTTGGCTATTACATACTTTTGCACACACTTTATATACACTTTGGTACAGAGTATAAAAACTTGTACAATTTCTTGCTGATGTTGTTCTCACACAAAAATTGGCATTGATAAGTATGCTATAAAAATTTCCAAAAACATTGCATACTACAAAAGTTGTTGAAGATCTATTAAACATTTTATATATATAGATGCAACTATAAAATTTCTGTGTATTTTTTAATGCAATTATTTACAGTGTCTCAACAAAAACAATGCCTAAATACTAAATAATAAATCATGTTTACAATTTTTTGTGTTCTCATTCGCATTTTCATTTCCTGACTTAATCATAAACATACAAAAATCTTGCCTGCACTTAGTCTATGTATTATTTTAGATTTGTATTATGTAGATTTCGCGCGATACGTTATTTCATGCGATTGATGACTAAATCTGCAACCACCTGCAGTCCCTTTTGATAGGGTGACTCTGTTAGCTCCTGGGCCAACCGTATCGCCTCGTTGCAATGCTTCTTGGCCAGAAAACGTGTTTGTTCGAGTCCATGCGACTTGTGGACCAACTCAAAGGCACGTTCCACATCCCCAGGTTCACTGAAGCGACGCATAACCATGGGATTCAGCTCGGGGTACTGAAAGATAAATGAAAAGGTGTTTATTAAGGAAAATTAGTCGGTTAAAGTAGGAGGAAATATGAAATGTGTTCTTTGAAGAAGAATTTTAACTTAAAATTATACAAATATTAAACGAAAAATATGCTATTACAATATTCCCGTCAACTCAACTAAAATACTTGCTTTAAGAGTTACGTGTTTTTTTTCGGTACGTCTGTACGCAGAGTTATGCGGACAAGTGTATATGCTTAACTTTTACTATTTGCCAACGCATTGGTGGTTCGATTGCAATTGCCGCTGGCGTTAACCGCGCCGCTTTAAATCCAACGCACGCGTGTGCTTGGCACGAGCTGCATACCAAATGCGTAGACGCGTTAGTGGCTAATGCGCCGACGGTTTATGCGCTATTGAAAACGTTTTACAAACGCATCTAGCTGGACCCACCCACTCGGACGATATCGTCATCGACGCGATTGCATTTGGATGCCAAGCAAAACAGAGATCTGGATAAACAGCAGCCAAGCAGCAGTCACATTGGTTGTCACAGTAATAAGGAAGTCTGTGCCTATCAACTGGCTTACCTTTTCGCATGCAAACAGCACTGGTGCTGTGGCCAGGCCCAGTTTCAAATCCGCTGCCGTCGGCTTGCCCATTTGCTCCGTGGATGAGACAAAGTCCAGCATATCGTCGACCAGTTGAAAGGCCAATCCTATATTACGGCCATACTGGAAGGCCAATTCGGCCACATTATCATCGGCCTGGGCAATGACAGCGGTCTGAAACATAAAGAATAATCGAGTGGATGTTAAATGGGGACAATGGCAAGCGCATGCGTGCAAGCTAATTGGACAATTAACAATTGCACTTGCAATGGGCATGGCAATTGCCACTAAATAGCCAGTAATACTCACCGCCTTCAATGCGTTGGCAATCAGCGAAGCGGTCTTCCTGTATGTCTTGGTCAGATAGTGGGCAAAGCGCTCGTTTTCCGTTTCCCTTGAACCCAGCTGCATGAATTCGCCTTGAACCAAATCGGTTAAAATCTGCAACAATGCGTCATAAATATGTCAGGTTTTATTTAGTTTATGGTCGATTGTGCTGTGACTAAGTTCAAGTTTTTCATTGTAAATGGTGCAGGAAAAAACAAGTTTCATGGGCAAATAAAATCCTAGTTGGGGTACGGGAATTCCCCTTTGCGGCTGCGACAATCGCATAAATTGCATAAGTTGCAACTATTTTTAGTTTCGCTTATTAGTTTCATGGTCCAATCGATGACAGATTGTTTACGTTTGGTTGCCAAACCTGGGCGCAGCCATCTTGTATGCTGACTTCCGCATGGCTGACTCTACAAATCAAAAGGCAAACAAAATTGTGCCAAATATTTTAAGCAAATACAAATTTCATAGAGATTTCTTCAGGTTCCATTGATAGTGCGATGCTATCAAAACTTTGAAAATTAAATAATAAAATTTTTCTAGACTGTGTTTTTGTTTAGTTTGTATGCCCTTGACTAAAGGTATTTTCATTCATTCAGCTGAGAGTTACCTCACAGATAGTTGTAAAACTTTTAAGCAAACACCTAAGTGGTTTTGTATACGCTGTATCAAAATGCTGCTACGCTCGTGCTGCTCCCAAGGAGCCCAAGGTAAGTAAGACAATTAGGACAGATCCCAAACCGAACAGTTAGTTTGACTTAGAAGCCAAATTCAAATTTGTCAACAGCGGTTTGCCTTTCAATATTCATTAACACTCAAGCGGCCAAACTAAGTAAGTGCGACAAGTGCGTAAGTTACAACAGTAAGCAACAAATGCAACCCAAAGCCATAAAAATCCAACACATTTTTCATTCAACCGCAAAATGTGAACGAATTTGTGGAGATCTTTGTTTGGCAACGACATACACTCGTGAAGTGGGAATTGCTCAGCATTTTTGAATGAGATATTTAAAAAAAATAATTTGGTATTAAAATGTTATGATATATATAGAACATATTTGGCATATTAAGAATAAAAAGAATTGTAAAAAGCATTTGAGTATATTTGTTTATTTTCTAAAAACTGTACCAGAGTCCACTCTGCGGCAGCTATGTCGACACACCGACAGTACACGAGCTTAGACTCCTTCTCCAAAACAAAGAAGTGTTATATAAGCGCGCTCTCGCGTGGCTAATCACACACACGCAACGCCAAAATGAGCATGTGTGTTTTGCCGGCCCCTGTTCTGTACCAAAGGTAGACTAAACCGCACTTCTCTACGAGATTTTTAACATTCGAAGTTGTTTGCAAAACATGACTCAAAAAATAGAGGAAAGCTAACTTAGGCTCGACCGAAGTTTATATACCCTTGGAGCATGATATATTCCTGCCAGTTTTTTATATGGCAGCTGTACGATATATTCATCCGATTTTGATCAAACTCTCCAAAATTGTGTTGAGACAGATAATATTCATAACTGGAACGTACAAAGACGCTACCATTGAAAACAAAAAAGTTTTTCTCACTAAAACTATTTTTCGACCGATCATTCCTATGGCAGCTATATGCTATAGTCATCCGATTTGGATCAGACTTGACAAAATTGTGTGTTAGCATATCATATTAATCAGTAACGAGTTTGGGAGCGATAGCATTGAAAACAAAAAAGTTTTTCATACTAAAACTTTTTTTCAGACCTATACTTTGTATGGCAGCTATACTATATAGTTGTCCGATTTTGATAAATCTCGGTGAAACTTATAAGTCTAATTATAGAAAACTTATAAATACGAGGTTGGGAGCGATAACATTGAAAACAAAAAAGTTTTTCTAACTAAAACTACTTTTTCAACCGATCGTTCCTATGGCAGCTATATGCTATAGTCATCCGATCCGGCCGGTTCCGACAAATTTTCAGAGTAATTGTACCAAAAGACTTCGTGCAAAGTTTGGTTGAGATAGCTTTAAAACTGACGAAGAAGATAGCATAGAAACAAACGGACAGACGGACGGACGGACGGACGGACGTACGACGGACAGACGGACATGGCTATATCAACTAAGCTCGTCATGCTGATCAAGAATATATATACTTTATGTGGTCGGAGATGCTTCCTTCTGTGCGTTACAAACATCCGGACAATTTCAATATACCCACTCCAAGGGTATAAAAACCTTATTTTCCGTTGCGGACGTTACACACAGTAAACCGATTTTTAGTTTAAATTTTTAATATATAGTAGATATCTAACAAATATAATCAGTACCTTAAATTGAGGAATATGAAACAAATTTTAAGTTTAGCTAAGCTCAAAATACTGAAACGACTGTTTTTACCAATTTTTTGACCAATAAAAACCCTTTTTTTTCAAGAATTAATACTAGCAAGAGATAGGTGTAGGTAGCAAGAGGTAAGTAAATGGAAAATGTCCCTTTGGGTAAGAGCTTTTGTGTGGCTTTTCAGTCTGAAGAAATGTAAATGAAATGAAAATGTGCAAGTTCACCAGTTTTTCTCGATTATTTTTTTGCATTTTTTATAGCTTGGATATTTGAGAATATCGCCCCAAAAGAATTTTTGAAATTCGAAATATTTTAGAAGATATAGCCTTTTTAGTCGAACAATATTTTCGCAAAAAAGAGAAATATTTGAGAAAATAAATTTCCAGTAAATAAAGCTGTGAAATAAAGGCTGGTTCTTGAGTTTGAATGGTAACATGTTGTCGCACAGATCGATATCGATTATTAATCGGCTTTTAATCGACCATTATCGAAGGCTATCGTACACAATGCTACTACCGACTAAACCGCTCAGAAAGTAGAGCTGCAGCCGCGTCTAAAGATGTCAGAATGGCAGGCAAAGCAAAGAGAGCTGCTGCTGAAAACAGCTTTTTTGAAAATGAGGAAGGCTGTATGCAGCTAACATCGCCGACTAATATCTGTAAGTATATAATATCTGTAATATTTTCGGTTACTTCCAAAGGAACTTTTTTGGACTGTTAAACCGCCTACTAAACCGATTTAGATGAAATAATATGCAATCGACCATTCTACAAGAACAGCATTTTTTTAATTTTTTTTTTTTTTCTCCAAAAAAGGAACTTCAAACTTTAAACGCGTTTATCTTGAAACCACGTTTTTCGAACTGGCGGCCATGATTTCTCCAGTTACACTGAACCGATTTTGATGATATAAACTAAAATCAACGCAGAATTGTCACCATTCTGGTCTGAACCTCAATCATAATTTTAAACAAAAAATTTTACTATGTTTTTTTTACAATAAACTACAAAAATCGAATTTTCATTTTTAAATGGCCGCCATTTTGTCAAAGTTTGTAAAAAGTTTGTTTACTTTAATCTGTTTGTAACATAATAAAATAAACAAAATTTGAAAAACTTTTTGCGTTTTCAAATAAGATTTTTTTTAAAAAGGTCCATAAAACAGCCTCGACATGGAGAATACCCCCTTAAGCAGATGGAAAATTTTAAGATCAACAAGTAAGTGCGTTGTAGTCGAGTGCTCCGACTCCAAATAACCTTGTTCCTTTTAGGCGAAGCGAGGCTGCTACAATGACGATCGTGCAAAATTGTTTCGAGCATTGTGGAAATTTTTGTTATACTGTAGTGACTAGCACAATCAAAATAAGTCTTATTTGTACTTGTAGTGCTGGGATAAAAATACAATAAATAAATTGGAATACAACTACCTGACAGACGGTCTTGGCCATATCGACTCGGCTGTTGATGCACAACTGAATGATCCCCTCTAACCCATTTTCAATTGGTACAGGGTATAACAACTGGCATTAGATTGTTTCATAGTGCAATAAAATTTAAATATCCACAGACCACAGATATTTTTATGCTGCAGAGAATGAAGTAAATCTTTTTGATTTTCACTTTTAAAAGTCACTTAAATCACACAAAATATCCATAAAATGAATTGCTTTACCATTCAATTCGGTACAACGAAATTGTATATTCCCATTTTCATATCAAATATCTTAACGGTCTGGTTTAACCCACAATCACAATACAGAAATTGTCATAAATTGTCTTGATCGGACATTCTAATGCTGTCAACGTCGTAGAAGCCGTTGAAATTATTCAAACACGTGTTCAGCATAAGAAATTACAAAATTTGATAACATTATTGCGGCGCTCGCAGATGAAAGAAACATGTAAACAACTCCATCCATGGGAGTTCCAGCTATTCTGGTGAGAGTTCTAATATTTTAAAGCATGGTCTTCTTCTTGACAATCTACTAATTAGTAGCAATATAACTCTCATCTTTTTTCAACCAACAACAGATTTGTTTTCTGTTTGCTGCTAGTATAAATGTGCACATTAAACGCGAACTCGAGCTGATCTAGAAAAACTGCGTATGAGTTGTTGCACTTGATTTTCAATACTTAAGTGCAATCATTTTGTATTCATTTTATATATTTGCAAGCCCGGTGATCATCAGCCTTATATTTTTAACAAAAACGATTTCATATTAGAAGATCTTAAATGATGCATGTAAACTAGAATATTTAAAAAATTTGGTTTGGTTTTCATGTAAGAAACTCCTCGTATTTATATATGCAAATTACCTCAAGCTCCAAAGAAAGTGGCCTTCCCCTGCTTCATCCCGTGATCATTATGTTTGATATGCTAATTACACTGATTATACGATAAAGCTGCGAATTATGCTGCTTAGATCGTATTTGCATGTGTACACAAGATGTTGAAAATTATACAAGCATTTGACAGTGTAAAGTGGCCGCACCCTTCAGATCTTTAACCCTTCCCCACCCATGTTACGCATATTTTGCAAATTTTTGCCGAATAAAAAAAGGCAATAGAGAAAACTCACAGACTCAGCGATGTGGAGAAGCCCAAAAACGTAGGCAAGTTTATTATTTGCTTTGGCTATTAACTCAGAAGCTGCGATGATGTTAGATATAGCAACAGCTCCAATTTCACTCTCGCAACCGAAAGTGAAATTGGTAGGTGACTAATTTGAAATTTATAGAAACTGCGTGAGACACGCAGTTGAAATATTTTAGGAATTTTATATGCAATTTACATCCCAAGACGACAATGGACAAGGTTGTCAGCGCAAACAGGAAGAAGCGTAAAAAAGTGAATGCCGCAATTGCCTGCCCTTCGCCTTTGCCTTCGACCATTCCCAGGGACGCAGGAAGTGGAAAAAAATCGAGGCTACCTCTTGATTGGTGCCTCATTAACCAGACAGGTTTTCTCATCAAGAAGTCTTTCGGTAAATGTGGCAACTTTCTTAATTTCAAGATTAACAAACCCAAGCCCATTTATGGCAAAAATATTTTTTGTTTGTTCAACGCTCGTGCGAAATCCGGCACTCAGCCCGATTACGTACTTTCAGAAATATATTCATATACGTACGTGTACTCTTAGCGAATCTGGGGGATATTTGTGGTTGATTCTTGACCGCAGATTTGCCTTTCTCAATGAGTTGGACAAATAGTTAAACACTAGCCTTGTTTGCATTGGCAATTTACGAGAAGCATAAAATGTGCGAGGTAATGTGAAACTCATAGCTGCCAAGCAATAAATATTTGATGATAACTTGTGGGTGCCGGGTGTGTAATGTTTTCACGTTAAATGACTGACTTCAGAGGCTATCATCAAAATAAGCAAACATCAGCAAATTCTTGAAAAGATAATTCATGAAAATTTGTGCGTTAAGAATGCCTTTTAGCGGGCAATAATCAAGTTTTGTTCAAAAATTCTAAATTTGATACAAATCGCCAACTTGCTAAGACACAAACAGAACAACTAAGAATCAGATAATATTCATAACTGGGAAGTAAAAAGATTCTACCATTGAAAACAAAAGAAAAAGCTTTTCTTTCGAACTAATTTTTCGATCGATCGTTCCTATGACAGCTATATGCTAAAGGCACTCGATTTGGATTAAACTTATCAGATATATGTGTAGGCTTATAATCCAGGCTGCAAACGTCTAAAATTTTGCAGAAGGTTCGGTCCGCGGGTTCGAACCCGTTGTAAAGTCTAAGGTTCGGTTCGCGGACCGGTTCTCGGAACCCCTAAACCCAATTCATTAAGAATGTTTTTTTAGGGCTTCGTGCAACTTATTGTTTTGGTCAAAAGTTAACAAAGTTGGAAATTTCTGGTCTAAGAACACTGCAGCCAATACTGGTACTGAGCTTTTATACCCGTTACGAGAGTAAAAAGGGATTCTAAAGTCGAGTATCGAAATTCTGATCAGCATCAACAACCGAGTCGATATTGCCTTGTCCGTCTGTCCGTCTGTCTGTACGAACACCTAGATCTCGGAGACTATAAGAACTAGAGCCACCAAACTTGACATGCGGACTCCTATTGTCTGCACGCAGATCAAGTTTGTTTCAAATTTTTGCCACGTCCACCCCCGCCCCCACAATAAAAAATGTTGAATAACTCCCACATTTCTTAAGATATCGAGTTCAAATTTTAAATTTATATAGCAATAGCTATAATCCCTGAAATTAACAAGAACGGATAATAAACAGCGGAGTTAAAAATATTGAAAACTTTCGGATGTTCACCACTCAGGAACGGAACACTGTTAATCATTTCTTTTCTTAACGGGTATATCGAAGTCGGTTAGAGCCGACTTTAACTTACGCTCTCGTTTTTAAATGTTTTCTTCAAATTTCGCACAGTTTTAGTCGAGGACTTACCACTTTGAAAAGTTTCTTCAAGCGAATACCGATACATTTCGTAGATGTCAAAGTTTTTACCATATTCGCTCCATTATCGACTGTGATAGTAAAATAGAGAATGGGCGCATTATCTTGCTGAAATATGGTGTCCGGTTCCGGCTATTGCTCCAAAAAGATAATTAACACTTCATCCAATAAGCTTAAATAGCCCTTTGTATTCCTGCGCCCTTTAATCTTGCATATCGGGGTCCGATTGTGATAGCTTAAAGCGTCCAAAAACATCACAAATCCGCTAATACAGTTTTGGGAGGTCGAAATGCGCTCAGACGCCTTAATGTTGTGCCTTTATTAACTAAAACCATCTGACCCATTCAAGTCAACCTTTTTCTCATCTGAGAGTACCACATTTGTAAGCTCCTTCCTCTAAAACATTCGACGTTTCGTAATATCCCTTCCGGCTTATTTATTAGATGTCTGTCAATGTGGGCTTTGTCGTAATTTTCTTGAAGATTAACGGTCGCACGAGTTCAGAAGGTTACTTAAATTTATTGGATGAACTCTTAGTAGACTTTTTGAACCAAGAGTCGGACCCGGATACAATCTTTTAGCAAGATAATGCTGCCATAAACGTGTCAAGTGTCAGTCGTAAGTGGTTCAATAAACAGAAAATCAAGCTTCTTGAATGGCCAGTACGTTCTCCAGACATGAAGCCAGTTCGAACATGTGTGGTAACCTTGCACGTCGTGCTTATGCTGGCGGACGAAAGTTCAACTCGACAGGAGAGATTCGAAGGGCTGTTACTGAGGAATGGGCCAAAATACGGATTCAATAATTACTCGGTTATTTAAGCAAATAAGCTGGGGTATTGATTTATTGATTTTTTATTATCCTTTTTCTGTATCCTTTTTAATTTTTTTTAAGACTGGCTTTAATAAATTCACAGTAAAAAAAAATTTTCCCTATAATAAAAACAAAAAAATTTAAATTTTTGGTAAAAAATACAAAAATTTACACACAAAAAAAAACCAAAAAAAAAAAAATTTTTTTTGTTTAGTTTGGAATGGTGATAAAACCAAAAAATATTTAAAATTTTTCATGGCTCCGTTTTTGAAATATAAAATTTTTTTCGGTAGGTGCTCTTACATTTTAAGCAATATCTGACTTCCTAATTGTCAGAAAGAGTTAAGCAAGATATGAATCGAAAGGCAATTGAACTGCGAGTAATCTAGAACATTGTTTTTAAATCGGCTTAGCAGTTTGGATTCAATAAACCAAAACATTTCAAAAAATTCAATTTTTTTACTCAAAAATGCAAGAAATTTCATTTTTAAACGCCTAAAAAAAATATAAAAATCCAAAAAATTATTTTTATTTTTTTACGTAAGAATCGCACTCCTACGAAGAAAACCAGATAACGATCATCAAAATCTATGAACAAACACAGGAGCTGTGAGCAATTTAGTGCAAATAAATGTGGTATTTTCATGATTATTCAAAAATAAATTTCCGTTTGCTTCGACTTTCGTCGGTTCTTGATTTAAATTTTTATTCTGGCTTTTCGCTTACTTCATAAAGTGACCAAAAGACGAAGAAAAATACAAGTTTATTTTTTGTGAACACACAATATACCCAAATTTGAATGTTATTTCCTCTACTCAATTTGATCCATATACGGTACTTGTTACACGATTTTCCTCACCAATACCTTATTGTCTTCGTAAAAATGCGTTTCGTAAGTAGAAAGAATAAAAATAATTTTTTTGATTTTTTTATATTTTTTCTAGGCGTTTAAAAATGAAATTTCTTGCATTTTTGAGAAAAAAATTGAATTTTTTGAAATGTTTTGGTTTATTGTATGCAAACTACAATGCCGATTTAAAAAACAATGTTCTACGCAATTACTGACAGTTCAATTGCCTTTCGATTCATATCTTGCTTAACTCTATCTGACAATTATGAAGTCAGATATGGCATAAAATGTAAGAGCTCCTACCGAAAAAGTGAAAAAATTCATATTTCAAAAAACGGAGCCATGAAAAAATTTTTGAAATTGATTTTTGAGATCACCATTCTAAACTACACTACAAAAATATTTCAGTTGAAATGGGTCATTTATTTTTTTATTTTTGTAAACTAGTGTTATTATAACATGTTTTAAACATCTTTTATTGAACAAAATATAGGTGGCTTTAATTAAATTTCGATGAGTGTAGGCTAATTACAATGAAAACTTCTAACATTCCACTTCATGAGCTATAAATATTTACTGTTGCGAAATTTGTTTTTTAAAAAAAAAAAACAATTAACAAAAAAATTCAAATGCTAGCATAGCAAATAGTTATTAAGATGTAAGATATGCTCAGGGTAATTAGCCTAATAGCTGTGATGTGTGTGTTTTCAATAATTTTTACATTCTAAAATTTAAAAATTGATTCAATTTAATTTTACAAATTAGTTTTGTGATATTCCACTGAAACGCAAATACCAGCCCCCGTTCCCGATAGAATTACTTGCAATAAAGTGATATATTTTTGAACTTAGACAGAAGCTAACAAGACCAAACCCAGCGAAGGTTTTTGTACTACCATCATAACCTTTCAGAATTTGTTGGTCACGACTCTATCAACTTTTTAGTGTTGCACAGTGTTATCGATCAGATCATTAATCGACAAACACTTGGATATTTATTGTATTGCCTGGTGCTGACATCTCTGAGGATCCTTCTAATAAAGGCTAAGAATGCGCTGATGTGCAAGAAATTCTAAATACAACCCCTTTATGATTTCAGTTACACCGGATTGGCCCCATGTGTGGGCCATTAAGGACCGCCCAAATTTAATCAATTCTAACTTCATTATCTTGCATATTGTCTTTCCTGCTTTTAACTACATCCTCAAATTAAGATCAAATTGTTGCACGAGAAATCCCTCTAAATAAATAAACAAACATAACTTTGCACTTGACTTCTTCTGACAATTAAAATTTAAATTATCTTATGATTAAGCATAATTAGTTTACCACATGGATTTTGTGTTATGTTTTGTATACCCTTTGTGCTTACCTGACTCAACACAATGGTCACATCATCGCTTCGAAGACGCGCTATCATTATGGAGGCAATCGATAAAATATAATCACCAGCCATTGTGACCTGTAAAGATGACGAGATTAAAGTGTTTAAAATGTGGCTATAAAAGTACAGTTAAGGGTTACAACAATACAAAAACTGACGACATGACTAAGCCAGCCAAGTTCAAACAAAAGAAATCTGTTTAATGACGATGACCGAAAGCATAAATTTAATTTATGCATTTAATTCGAAGACAGGCCGAGAGGAAAAATTCAACGGAAAAAGGATAGGAGATGATTAATTTTAATGAGAGGCGATCAGAAATGATGCAACCGACCGGCCGTGTTGACACAGTCAACAATGTCGCCTCAAATCGAAATGCGCAACAAATTGATGTCAAAGTCAGCGGTTGGTAGCTCATCTTCGGTGCATTAGACCTTATGTTGATGTTGTTTGATTGGGGCAAACAACCTCCTGCTGCTCTTACCTTTTTATGATTCCATAGCGCATTCACACTGGGTTTGCCGCGTCGGAAGTCCGATTGATCGATGACATCGTCGTGCACTAAGCTAGCCGAGTGTACCATCTCGGAAAAGAGCGCTATTTGTCGTTGTTTGTGTACTAATTGGCTGTCAAGGCGAAATAGGCAAAATAAATTTGTAAATTTTCAGCTATGTATGTAGTTTTAATTTGGCTAAAATGCAAACATTTCGCAAAGAGTTGTTAATTATTAATACTCGTCTACAAAAAGTGTGCCAAACTACTACCACCGCAACTGCAACTTACTGTGACTCGTTGTTCAGATGATAGTTTATCGCCTTGGCCATCAGCATGGTAACCATAGGACGCAGCGCCTTGCCCTGGCCATCAAAGTAATAGCTGGCGATGGTGTCCAGCTCTGGCTGTGAGGTTCCCGACTGTAGTAACTGCAGAGGAAAAGAGAAAGAAACTGCCTTAATAAATGAGTAAATACTTATGGATACTGTTGGTTCTGTAGAAAAAAAAACCCTACTGTAAAATGTGAAAAAATCCCCAGAACAGGGCCATGACGTAGCTTACACCTAAAGTGGATTCTGACAGGAAATGAATACAAAAACAGGTCTATGGATACTTTCATGCTTTTTGACACATTTAACCAAAAAAAAAAAAAAAGTTGTTTACTGGTTGGAATTGAATGAAACTCAGGTAACTGCAAACATAGATGTAGTGCGAAAATATAAAATTAGGACTGTTATTTATATTTCCGGATTCCGCCAAACAAACACACTTACACACTCTGATGAGGTTTATTTTATAACAGACTTAAAATCTCGGTCGCCACATTTTCCACAAATGCAAAAACTACAGCTGGTACATCATTATTTGTTGATTACTTTGTTGATTGACTTGAATCAACAATCATCGAGTTATAAGCAGAACTGGTATTAGACATAGACACCTCCCTTTGAATTGGGGAATTGATATATACAAGTATCAGCCTACTCGATATATTCCATAGTATCGCTATACAACTACTTCAACTACCGACTTCCACTGTTTTATTTCATTTCATTTATTTTTAAATTTTTATTATCAGCTGTGCTTGGTCTAGGAATTGAAATGATGACCTTCTGTGGTGAACTTGAATGGAATTTCGTGTTATCGCACTGTACCTTTGCAATCGCTTGCCACACTGCTCGACATCATTTTTCCCCAACGCGCCAAACCAACTTTTTTTTAGAGTAAATTGGGCCGCTGATCACGAAAATCGCCATAAAAAAATTTAATCGACTAGTTATTCAGATATTATTATTTTTTGATTTTCAACTGATTTAAAAGCATTAAACAAATTTAAAAGGAAAAAACTTGGACAAACGGTATGTTCTTAGACAATACTGGCTTTTTCTTGCTTTCGAAAATAGCTTTAACACACCCGGTCACCTTCACCAGATATTGGCGCCAGCTGTAAAGTAACGTAACTAGCCATGAAAAAACCTCTCAAACTTTGCCGTTCGGATTCGGCGTAACCTGTCTCTTGTGCGAAAAATTATAAGCAACTCTTTGGGGTTGTATAGCCAATTTTACATTACATTACCACGCATCTAAAATGATAAAGCGTGATTTTTTAGCAGCTTTCGGATTTGATTAAAACAAAATCCATAAAATTCAGAGAAATCTATTAAATCTTTATTTGAGACGATAGAACGATCTATATAATTTAATGTTTAAAGATGATTTGGTAGAGAGTATAAAAATTTCCGTCCAATGTTGCCTCCATCCCATAATCCACACCAAACAGTGCATTTTTCGGGATGCATTGGCAGTTTTTGCAATGCTTGTGGCTGCTTTTAACACTAAATAGGAAAATTTTGTTTGTTCATATATCCATTCAACCAGTAATGAACTTCGTCTCTAAAGAAAATTAGATTTTTTACATTTCTCACAGCGCAAGAATTTTAATGATAAAATTTAATAATTTCGAAGCGTGGTTCGTTTGTAAGTCGATTCACGGTTAAATTATAGACCAAACTGAACATGTTTGACAGTAACATCTGACACAAAAGCAGATTGCAAAACAGTTTCCAAAAATAAATTGCTAAAATCACCCTTAATTCAACCCTGCAAAGGTAGAATTATTTTACTCAGAAGTTTGCAACGCATAGAAGAAATATTTATTGTCGACGATCTGAGTCAGTTCCAAAATCAGACCTTTTTTTGCACGAAATCCAGCCCGGATCGGCTGAAAAGGGTTTGGTCAAAATCGGATGTCTATATCTTTTGGCTGCCATAGGAGCCTTCAGTCTGAAAATGATTCATATAGCGTTTCATTATTATATTGCTTTAAAACAGATTTGCAAAATTTGGTAAGAAATCGGATGGCTATAGCATGTGGCTGCTTTGTCGTTCTTAAATTTGTTAATTGTTAATTTTAAATGCTTTCAAACAGATTCGTTTAATTAGTGGAACTTAGCAAGATCATTCTTTGATTCCTATGCTAGCGTGTTGCAACTCTGATATAAAAACTTCAGCACAGACGAAGTTAGCTTAGACGTTTCGTTTACCGTACCATGGGTTGAGTTCAATAAGCATCCAATTTTTATTCTACTTAAAGGTCAGTTAGCAAATGAAAAGAAGAAAAAGTCCTGTGCTCACCAATTCTCAAAGTCAAAATTTTTACACGCATCTGTGTGAAAAACAAGAGTATCTGATATCGATAAATAAAGTCGTGCAAATGTATGTAACAGGCAGAAGGAATCATTTCCGACCATATAAAATATTTTTATTCTTGATAAGCATCAACAGCCGAGTTGATATAGCTTTGAACATGTAGATCTCAGAGACTAGAAGAGCTAGAGCAACCAATTTTGAAATATGGACTCCTGTTGTGGAGATGCCGGAAATAATATCAATTTATCGAAGTATCGATATTTTTGTTTAAAAAGACGATATATGGTTATCGAATATTTTTCTGAAGCGAAATTTCGGATATCGAATACATTTCAGTGATATTTTTCGTAGGTATTTTTGTTGCCACAAAAACAGAAGTTTATTGGATGCATTCTTTTGGATACTAATATTTAAATAACCTCATCCCAAATACGTTTTCTATTCAAGTTAATCATCTTTTCTCAATACTATTAATATAAATTTATCAATAAGTTTTTACAATAAGAATCTGAATGATATGAACTTTATAATAATCCAACTAGCAAGTTTTACACGCGCGAGGTCACATAATTCCACATAATTTTATATATTTCCACATAATTTTAAACAGGATCAAACAACCCCATAAATTAGGTTGATCGTCTACACAGCTGCTTCAAGAATCCCGGTTCTATCTTCACTAGTGTTTGCCCATCGACTGCAAATCAGCAGACAGCATTGCTATGACTGCTTGATAGCAATAACCGACAGCAAAAGACAATGCAGCTTTCTTAATGGTGTTGCGTTTTCACTTTCAAAGTCATGAGCAATTACAATATGTAGTACTCAAGCCGGCTAAAACTTGATAGTTTGATATACATACATTTTGTTAAAATTATAAAAATACATTTAGGTCCGATTTCACATCTACTACTTAGAGCTTTCTTGTACAAAATCAGAGTTCCAGATGATTCCAGATGACATTAAAATCAATTTTTATGTTGAAATTCACATGAATAGAAACACTTTTACTGTCGCAAAGCATTCTTATTTGAATGAAGTATTGTGTCGAAATAAAAATTTATGTCACCTGGTCACCAAAGCAGCTATCTGGAAGAAGGGAAATCGTTCCTAACTCTTAATTTTTTTCCGTGTTGTTGAGCTCCGATCTCTCGATTTTAAACGCAATCAGAATGTAGTTTTAAAAAATAGACAAATGTCATCTATTTACCTCTTTTGACCTGCTCATTGTAAAGGTGTGTCTATTTATTGAAAATATCGATAATATCAATGTTTTTAACAACAAATTATCAATATCGAAGTTATACTTTTTATACCCGTTACTCGTAGAGTAAAAACGGTATACTAAAGTCGTGCAGATGTATGTAACAGGCAGAAGGAATCATTTCCGACCATATAAAGTATATATATTCTTGATCAGCATCAACAGCCGAGTCGATTTAGCCTTGTCCGTCTGTCCGTCCGTGCGTCCGTCCGTCCGTCCGTCTGTCTGTATGAACACCTAGATCTCAGAGATGGTAAGAGATAGAGGTTTGGCATGTATGGGACGAATGCTTCTTTTATCATGTTGCATACTTTTTGGATGGTCACACCAATTAACGCGGGAACACTGTTAAACATGTTTTTTCATGAGTAACGGGTTCGTTTTAACATAAAAACGAGAGCGTAAGTTAAAGTCGGCTCTAACCGACTTCGATATATTCGTTACTCATGAAAAACATGTTTAACAGTGTTCCCGCGTTCCTTAGTGTGACCATCCAAAAAGTATGCAACATTTTTTAGGGTGGTAGCGGGGAGGGCTTTGTTCACTTTTTTGCTTATAACTTGAAAACCGTTCATCCGATCTTTATCATTTTTTGGCAAATCGATTTATTTTGCTAATAACTAACTATCTCTAGAAGGTACAAATCGTCTATCTTTAAAACTGTAGAAGATATATAGTTTTTTCCAAATTGCGGGGGCGGGAGGGGGCGTGGCCAAAATTTGAAACAAACTTGATCTGCGTGCAGATAAAAGAAGCATTTGTCCCATACATGTCAAACCTCTATCTCTTACCATCTCTGAGATCTAGGTGTTCATACAGACAGACGGACGGACGGACGGACAGACGGACAAAGCTAAATCGACTCGGCTGTTGATGCTGATCAAGAATATATATACTTTATATGGTCGGAAATGATTCCTTCTGCCTGTTACATACATCTGCACGACTTTAGTATACCCTTTTTACTCTACGAGTAACGGGTATAAAAGGGGAAAACTAACTTCGGCTGGACCGAAGTGTATAGACCCTCGGAGCATGATATATTCCTGTCATTTTTTTATGTGGCAGCTATACGATATATTTATCCGATTTTGATCAACTTCTCCAAAATTGTATTAAGACAGATAATATTCATAACTGGAACGTACAAAAACGCTACCATTGAAAACAAAAAAGTTTTTCTCACTAGAACTAATTTCTCGATCGATCGTTCCTATGGCAGCTATATGCTATAGTCATCCGATTTAAATCAGACTTGGTAGAATTGTGTGTTAGCATATTATATTGATCAGTAACGAGTTTGGGAGCGATAGCATTGAAAACAAAAAAGTTTTTCATACTACAACTTTTTTTCAGACCTATCTTTTGTATGGCAGCTATACTATATAGTTGCCCGATTTGCATAAAACTTGCTGAAATTATGTGAAAGCACTTATAATTACGAGCTTTGGACACGATTGCATGGAAAACAAAAAAGTTTTTCTCACTAAAACTAGTTTTTCAACCGATCGTTCCTATGGCAGCTATATGCTATAGTCATCCGATCCGGCCGGTTCCGACAAATTTTCAGAGTAATTGTACCAAAAGACTTCGTGCAAAGTTTGGTTGAGATAGCATAGAAACAGACGGACAGACGGACGGACGGACGGACGGTCGTACGGACGGACAGACGGACATGGCTATATCAACTAAGCTCGTCATGCTGATCAAGAATATATATACTTTATGTGGTCGGAGATGCTTCCTTCTGTGCGTTACAAACATCCGGACAATTTCAATATACCCTCTCCAAGGGTGTAAAAATATCGATGTAGTTATTTTCCAGATGGGCAACCCTAAAAGAACTGGTCTGGTTGCTCGATAGTTCAATAATTATAGAGTTTGGCTCAATTCCTGTTCCATGAGGCGGTTCTGAGAAGGTCGGTGAGCAGTCTTGGTGAAATTCCACTTCCCCTTGTTCCACTTCCCCAAAAATTTTTGATTTGAAAGTGGAATTAGGAACATGGCTTTTTACTTTAAATGAAATAGTGAATATTACTGTAGTCGTGATATCTTTAACGCAGAACATAATTGGATCCAAGCCAATCCAGAATAGAAATGAAATTACTGAAGCTGCTTAGTGCGCTACCTTATAGTTATTATATTATGAAATTTTTGTGCGTAACATAAATTTACTTTTCAGCACCGTACTCCCCACAAGCAAATGTTGAAGCTAAATTACACTTCTGCTTTCCTTGCAAAATATTTGTTTGAAAATTTGAATTTAAAACTTTTTGTAGAAATTGGCTAGGACGATCTTTAGACGGGGTACTTTATGGCTGAATTTCATATTTTTCAACAATTGGAAACAATCATCTGTGCTTTTTGTAGCAGAAAGCCCACTGAACTATCCATTTTAATGTGTAATCTCTTAAAGTTACATTTTCAGCACATTAAATATTGCTAACAGAGATGTTAAATATAAGTGTACTTGTCATAGTTTAGATTAAATGTTAAATGAATATTGAATCTTACTGTTGTCTAAAAATACATAGCTGTTGCTATCGACTCCAAGTTTTTTCATTGACCTGCGACAACCACGAAGCTTAATGAAGATTTCGTTTGGAAATTTAAAGCCCAGGAAAATTTTTACAGCAGCTAAAACAGCTGTAGTTTGGATTAGTTTCATTTGTTGTTCTTTGTTGACTTTTGAATAATTTTAAGCATTGACCTTAAGTCGAATTTAAAACGCACTTTGATGCATATCAAAACAAAACAGGTCACACAACCGTGCTACTAAAGCCATTCTCATTGTAAAAATGATAATACAAAAACGATGTAACACGACCTCGATTTAAATAGTTTGTTTTTCCCATTGAAGATTTTTTTATTGAAACATTAGTTATTCTTCTAATTATGCATTTTAAATGTATATTTGAATAAAATATTTAGATTTGTTTGGATATTTTTTTTGCATTTAAATTAATCATAATGGAAAATGGAAATGGAGAATATGAATGTTCGAAATTTGCCCAAAGCTCTGTAAATACGGCAACAACAAACTAAATAAATTTGTTAGTTTCGTCACTTCAACATGCTGCAGGGAAGCACATTTCTGCCTGCAGTCATTGATTGATCGAAAAACGAGTGAAAGAAGGATTTGGCATCAGTCACTCCAAACCACCAGACAATTGTAATGTCCACCAGGCATTAATCCCTGAGATCATGAAAGCTTTAATATGTCAATACGCTATTTATGCCCTTGACTCAATATCTTTCAACTTGGTATAAATAAAAGACCACCGCAAATCTTTTTAAGATTTGGGCACTTCTGACACCGAACATTCTTGAAACAATTTTGATATTCTCCAATTTCTCTGTAAGTGTAGGCAATCAAGTTCTTATTTATTCTGTGACTTGTCTGCTCAAAAAAGTGAGTTCTTTAAATCCCATTTAAACACTAATGGCAGCAAATTATACATTTAATAAAACCAATTTTCAGTACGGAATTATGTAATCTCAGCATAATATTTTAATTTAAGGTTCTTCACCTCTATAAAAAAAAACACCTTTGATATATAATGAATAGTTTAAATGATTCAAAAGAATTCCCACCAGGGATCCACTCTACTTACATCTCTCACATCGTCATAGAAATATTTTAGTTCATCATCGAGTATTATATACGGATCGATTTGTATTTCTCGCACGGGTCCGGCCGGCTGTTGGGTGTGCACGGAGCTGTGTTGGCGTAGATTCGTCTTCGAACACTGTGAATACTTCAGATTGTGACTGCAGCTGTGTGAGTTGTGCTGCAAGAAGAGAACAGTAAATATAAATGGTGCAATTAATAACACAGTGTGAATAATCGCTGCAAAGTGAGCCAAATTTAAATGGAAAAAATTAAACCATTTTCAGAGTCACTTAACAACTTTCAATTGCCGACTGGCTGCCACAGGTAACAAGTTTTGTTTGGCCCGCAGCAAATCGTTTTTTTTTTTTGACACTCAACCAAAGTAACGCGGCTGTCGCGGAATTAATAACTGGAAAATTGCAGCAGGCAAGCAAATGGCCAACTAATTGAAGTTTATTATTTAGCGCCCTCGCGACACTTGACCTTGTCGCCAGAGAAATAAACTACACATTTGTGTGTGTGCGCAAATCCTTCTGTTTAATTGGAGGGGGTGGGATAACAATGGCTATTATCGAGGAGAGCAAAACACGCGCTAATAAATCGCTTGTCAACATGTTGCGGCAGCCACAAATGTTGCTCGATTTTGTGGTCTTGGCTTGGGTCTTTCTTTTGTTGACTATGCAATTATGCAATGCTTTTTGGTGTTTGGCACTTGTGTATTTGCTTCTTGCATTCAGTCAGTTAGGCAGCCAGTCTGTCCGTCAGTCAATAAAACGCGCGCTCATGTAAACACGATAACATGCAAATGTTATGTTTCCAACTGTCAACATTGAACGGAGGCAACTTTGAGTGCATGCAAAACTGGGCGTGGCTGATTACGCAGACGTTGACCCACTTGCCATGCAGAGATCCTGGCCTGATCAGTCAATGACCATAATCAAGAGACCACAACATAAAACGCCCTCGGCAACCACAAAGCATTTTCTTTGGCATCGTCAGCATCATTGATGATGATCGTTGGCGCGCACGTGTGGGACCAAACTGGTTCGACATTGATTTCTTTCCATTGATGCGTTATTTGACCATCGCGGGGCCCTTCAATCAACGGAGTTTGTAATGACCCAGATTCATATTAAATATATGTCATAAACATGTTGTCTTTGGGTAGAAAGCGCACTTATTACAAAATCGAAGTAAATCCAAATTAAATTCGCCTCATGAAACTTTCGTTTTCAATATGTGCGCTAAATTGAAATTAGTGACCGAAAGTGACCAGAGCTGGCCGCTATTATGCCTTGTTAAGTTTGCAAAAATAAAAAACAAAAACCAAAAATTACATTTCTTTTTTTCTACATCGTTGAACGTGCAGAAATGCATTTAATTGTGGCTATTTTTGTATTTTTTTGCGTTGGCAAAATACGTTGAATGATTTTTAAACAATTTAAATGGTTTTATGTTTGCTTGATGGCTTCTGCAGCAGGTGCCTCCGCAAGCTTAACGAATTTTGAAGTGTCTCTGAGTGTAAGCGGCTTGGCCGTAAACTTAATGCCAGTAGGTTCAACTCAATTCTGAAGCTAAAATGTTTATGAGTGCAACAACTTAGTGGTATAACCGACACACACCGTTTTCTGGTTGCAGATTGCGTGCAGGCAAAAGAAATTCACAAAAATAGGAAGCCAACAATTTCGTTGCACTTGGCTGCTGCTGGTAAATCGGGGAATTTGATTTAGTGTTTTTGCTTTTTTTATGTCATAATAACTGAAAGAAATGGGCAATAAATCTTAAATTTATGAAAATCCCGATCGAGAATCATAA
Organism: Lordiphosa stackelbergi; assembly: GCA_018904235.1. Classification (NCBI taxonomy): domain Eukaryota; kingdom Metazoa; phylum Arthropoda; class Insecta; order Diptera; family Drosophilidae; genus Lordiphosa; species Lordiphosa stackelbergi. Next base: position 49,163 of record JAEIFU010001134.1, on the reverse strand, counting down.
GATCAAAATCAAAAAATTGGAGTCTTAAGCCCGATTGAAGGAAGTATTAAGCTAAGTACACAAAGGCAAATAATTTGACAAATTTTTGGCTTGGGCTATATGTTGGTACCTGGACCAACCAGACAAAAATTGGAGTATACGGGTCGAACCTCGTTAATGCGAACTCTCAATAATTTCATTTACCCCCATAAATTGAACTATTTTTCTGTCTGTTCAATATTTAAAGTAAAATTACTTCCTGACCTGGCACACAACCAATTTAAAGTTATTAAAATAACAAGTAATAATAAAGAGTTTTTTTTTTTTCAAAAATATTTTGAGCCGCAAAATACGAACCGAAACATTTAAAAATAGATTACTTCCTTAAATCGATTAGCTTAAACATTACTTATAACCCTTAATAATTTTTCTATAAATGCATTGTCGAATATAAACAAAGCTTACCTCAAGAAGTCAAAGTCAGTCAATTCCGACATATTTTTATCGTGCAAAAATATTTCGAACCGCAAAATCTCTGAAAGCGAAAGACAAAAATAAAAAATAGTTCGCGTAGAAACAGACAGACGGACAGAGGAGGAGGAAGAGGACAGAGGGAGGACAAAAACGATACTCATATCAAGCGTTAAAACTGACAAATTCAATAAATAAAAAAAAAGAAAGACAAAGCTATTCTAGGAATTGAAAATGGAAAGATGTTACAGAAGAGTTTCAAATCAAACCTAACACACAGTCTACAATTTACAATAATCGTTCAAAATTAAGACAAAAGTTACAAACAAAAATCCTGCAATGGCGAAAAAGATGCGCACGAGGGGCAGAAAACTTGAAAAAGTGTACACTCAGAACAAAACGACCGGGATAGTTCTAGACCGATCGGGATAGCATTTATGCCAGCAGTTCGACCCGTAATATTTTAGGTTTTAAATTGATAACAAATTTTCCTTTTACCCAATGTAAAATCATATATAACTTTTTATATAAGTTCATGGTACAACAATAATCTCCTGTTTTAAATTCAATATTTTATAATCTCTACATAAAAAGTTTAAAAATTAAAAACAAGTAACAATTTTTAAATTAGTTGGGCTGGAATGACATTTTAAATTTTTATCAACATTTTAGTCACAATTTTTCGTCTATGGAAAAAAGACGTTGGAAAAAGATGCGAGAATAATTGTCTCTAAATATTGAAAATGTTATTCCAGCCTAAGCGACTTTAATTTGAAATTATTCCAACCTACGTTACCCTTGAAACTTTGTTTTAAATAAGCAAAGAGCAACTATTTATTATTTGGACTAATGGGCATAACCGGTAATCAGCCTGGCTATATAACTATGTTGAAACTAGGGTTGTCGAAAATATTATCGATATTTCGTAATATCGATATTTTTGCCCAAAATTAAGAATATCACTATCGAATATTTTTAGTAGGCGATATATCGGATATCGAATATTTTTTGGTGATATTTTTCGGGGATATTTTTATTTTAGCCTTCAGACACGATGTTGCGAATAACTGTTTCTTGTGCTCTGGACATGAAAGCACTTTGTTTAAAAGTTGTTTTATTAACTGTAAACTGTGCTAAATTTTGTAAGGACCATGGCAACTCAACAAACATAAAGGCGCACTAATTCGCAGAGCATGGAGATTCTTGGCTGAAATGCAGCTCATTTTTAAAAACAGTAAAGAATAACATGATTGCAGAATGACGACTATCGTCAAACAGTGGCAGTCGCCTATAGCACATATTTTGTTCTCCCTGACACCAGAAGCCGAATGACCGATGAGCACACAACGCGTTTTCTTAAAATCTTTGTCTAACGATTACACAGCCCAACAGTGTTTTTGGCGCAGGTCTATTTTTATCTAATTATGTTTATATAGATTGCACTGAACAAAACTGTATCATTGGTTTTGTCCTATCAGCTCTTGTTTCCAAGATTTGACGGAAAAACGAAATAGATGAATTTTTGGCACTCTAGGATTTATGGAGGCCACACTAGGCATACATATGTGAGTTTATGAGCTATTTGCGATAAAGTACATATCAATGCATTTTTAAAAAATCAAAGGCGCTATATAAGTACAGCGGAAAGTGTCTAAATTGGCCTCTAAAGACAGACATTTTTCGATTTATAGCATTTTTAACAAAATAAATCATCCCGTTCAGGCTAGCGCTGTTCTTGGATTAATATATTCGCCATCTGAGTATATAGCCCAACATATGATCTAATTTTGTGATTTTTATGGCTTTGAAAAAAGTTTTTTTGGCAAGGTTATAGCCTGTTAAAGACGACAATACATATTTAAATTTATAGGAGGAAAACTAGATTGCCAGTAAAAAATTTTATAGGAACTGTGAAAAGGCTACTTGTTTCAAAATAGAATTTATCATCTACATGTAAACATATAACACTTTATGTCTAATCAAGTAGCCTCTTTACAGTTCCTATACAGATTTAGAGTGAAATCTAGTTTTCCTCCCATAAATTTAAATATGTATTTCCGTCTTCAACTGGCTATAACGTTGCCAAATGAACTGATTTCAATGCCATCAAAATCACAAAATTAGATCATATGTTTGGCCTATACATTAAATTTATATTTTTTGGCGCAGTCAGATTGTAGTTCTTATTATGCGTCAAATGACGCCTCAATTACCTCAATAGACCTGTTCACTGTTAAGATCCGGGCTTTTATTGAAAAATATCGAAAATATCGATGTTTTGACACCAAAATATTTATATCGAAATGATACTTTTTCAACATCGCCAAAAATATCGATATAGATATTTTTGAAATATTCGACAACCCTAGTTGAAACGCATATTCGTGCAGCGTTCAAATTATACTAAGAACAGTTTAAAAACATAAATCCAAGCACCTAGATATAAGGACCTTAGTTTACCGTCCGTAAGAGACAAAATAACATGCGGATAATCTAAACCAGCGATGGCCCCAGGAGGCTATTCACGCCGATAGAAGCATTCGTGTGCCAAGCCTTGTGCCGAAAAAGTAAACAACTCTTTAGTCTCCGGCTAGCGTTTGATGCGGTTAGGTCGAAGCTTTATTTTCGCACACCAATATACTCTCACTTTTTAAACTTGCTCTTTTTGACCAACGCTGATCTAAAAACACAACAAAGTTATCATAGCATCGCCATCAATTACCTAGAGCACTCATCCAAGTCAGTAGCCACATCTGGCTCAAGAGAAAAGACGTGCCCCGCGACCGTTCTTAAATCGAAGGATTATTATATAATTTATATTTTAAGATATGAAAACTTATTGTAAGTTTATGAATAACCACCGACTTGTGTGAAAAGTTATAACTATTTGTGAAAAGATATAACACTACGAGCAATGGGAAGGGTATAAAAACTTCGGGACAGACAAAGTTAGCTTAGCATTTTTGTTTTAATTTTACTGAAATCGTGTTGGTTTACACGGGGATTCGTCTCAGAATTAGCGGAACAAATTAAGCTGAACCCGGGCTCAAAACTGATGCTAGGTTCATTGAACTTATGAACCCGCAGCTTGGGACCCCATGGTGAGCCCCTCCCTCAAGTTGTTAAAAACGTATAATGTCTGTCCTAAGCATGTGCAGTGTTTTCTTAAAGTTAAAAGTATTTCTAATAAAAAATATTCATTATAGAAAGCTTCGTCGAAAGAATTTAAAATAATCTTAATCTAATTGCATTCACATGGACAGATGTTATTGCTGATCAACAACATATTACCTTGAGGTATCAGAGTTCATGCCTTTGACCTGTTCCATACATTATCACAAACTTATTACACCCTTTGGGCCTTTAATACAGGGTATCAAAATTGATAGATGATTTAAGCTCTCGTTGTTTTTGATAGGCCTAATTTGCTAAAAGTTATAAAACCGTGACGGTTGCCAACAAATTGAGATTACAAAGTGCGTACCATCAATGTGCCCAATACCGATGCTTAAGAAACATTCTCAATGCCGCAATATTTATGCGATTGGCAAACGCAAATTGCCTAGTTAAAGGTAAACACTCAGACAAAACTTAGCATTCACACTCACTTGAAATGCGTACGAGACGTTGTTGAAATGTTAACACGCTTGTAAGCCGCACCGAGGAGGAGGAAGAAGAAGCAGCAGCAGCAGCAGCGGCAGTCAAAATCGAACAGAGAAATTACACACATACCACAAAGAGCGGCCGTGGCGAGCGATTTATGCAGCCAATTGTTGCCATGACCACTTCACTCTCCTCCAGCGGGCGTTTGGTTATGTCAGCAGCAGCGACAAAAAGGGAAAGTAAGTCCAAAGCGTCGTCTTCGACTTCGTCTTCATCGTCGTCATCGGTGGCCCTCAGCCAGAGAGGCGTTTGCTTACTTTCTTGAATATGTTGTCTTCGCTTTTGGCCAATACCCTATTGTTGTAGCTGTAGTTGTTGTTGTAGTTGCCAGTTTCCGCCGCTTGGCCTGTCATAGCTGATCAAGTCACTTACATTTCATTTTGGCAGGCGGCAGTAATTAAATTCAATGAAATCATAAAAAAAGGTTTTTCTTTTTGGGCGTTTATTGTCGCCAAGTGAAATACACTTTGAATGCAGTTCCGGGAGTAATCGCTCAAATTAGACGCTTGGTAATTGAGTTCATGTCGTTGAAATTATATTTATTTCTTAAAGCAACTGGGTGTAATTTGATCAGGTGTGTGCGCTTTCAGGTGTTAACTACAATTTCTGTAGTTGACCTCCATAAAAATAGCAACATGCACATACATATTGGGCATACAAATTACCAAAAAATAAAAATCACAAATTTCATTTCAAACAAGAGCAACACACAAGTATAACAATAAGTGAGCCATAAAGCCATCAATAACAAATGCAAAAAGTTTTGCAATCGTTTGTCAGGCTTTCAATCAAAATGACATCAATCAGCGCGCGTTTTGCTATTAACAATTTCAATTTTCAACAATACTCCGTCACTCGTGTGTGCGTGAGTATTTTAATTGTTGTTTCCATCTTCAATTGCAGCTCAAGCTGAGGCCGCCGCTCTACAATCGATGGGGGGATTATCTCGTGGGAGCGCCCTGAGGCGTTACAAAAATTTAACTCTTATTTCGCACTTGTCTTTTAATTTACATTTTTCGCTTCGCCTCTTAAACGCTGTAATTTTCTGCATTTTTTTTTTTGTTATAATTAAATAAATGACTTTAAAAACGCGTATTTAAATGAAAATTGTTGAGGCTTTTTTTTCGTTCAATCAATGTGAAAGTTGGCCTGCCAATTGTTGACGCTGACTTTTGCGGCTAAGCTGGTGGATGGAAAGATTAAACTGGCACCTACTGTTGGATAGACTCAGTCAAAGATTAACCCCATTGCACTTTGGAAAAAGCCGCAGTGACAAATGACTAAACGGTTGCCGCTTGACAATATGGCAAAAAGTGTATCATGAAAATGATTTAGTTTAACATTTATTAGAAAAAATGTTAACCTTCTAAGGGCCGATTTCTCTTCTTACAGTTAGCTGCTATGTGTCAGATAAACTTACAATTTACTCTATTATTTGTTAGTTCATGTGACAGATAGCTCTATGTAGAAGATGTGAAACGTTAGAATGTTTGACCAAATATATATAAAACCAGAAAGATCGGATATTTATATCAATAACATTGTGACGCATTTTTGATCTCATAAAAGTTGATCACGTCGAGACCAATAAATTCTGAAAGGGTCAGATGGTCGTACAAAAAAATGTTTTAGTTTGGTCTGAAAAGCTGCCGATCTCATTTTATTGCTCTTTGAATTTTACAGAAGCTTTAAAGTTCAGTTTAAAGTAGAATTTAAAATTTCATATCTGGTAAACTTTTTGAATTTTGCTTTTATATCTTTGGCACAGTTGTTGCTCTTGCCTTGGCTTACAAATCATTTCTTGGTAGAAAATTAAAACAAGTAAGAGTGTTGCGGTCGAGTGCGCCGACAGCAAAATACCCTGTTCCTATAGCTTTGAACTCCTTTTAATACTTGCAAAATTTATTTTCCAAGAAGTTTCAACGATAGAAATATTCATTTCCGACCCTATAAACTATATATATTCTTGATCAGGGCGACGAGCTGAGTCGATTGAGCTTTGTCCGTCCGTCTGTCTGTCTGTTTCTACGCAAACTAGTCTCTCAGTTTTAAAGCTATCGAGCTGAAACTATGTCGGAACCGACCGGATTGGATGACTATATCTTATAGCTGCCATAGGAACTATCGGTCGAAAAGTGGGTCTTTGTGAAAAAAACTTTTTGTTTTTAATGTTATCGTCTCCCACTTCAGCGATTATTAATATTATACGCTTTTACATAGATTTGGACGTTTTTGTCCATATCGGATGACTATATCTTATAGCTGACATAGGAACTACCGGTCGAAAAGTGGGTTTTAATGAAAAAAAACTTTTTTGTTTTTAATCTTAACGTGTCTCACTTCAGCGATTATTAATACTTTACGCTTTTATACAGATTTGGAAGTTTTGGTCAAAATCGGATGACTATATCTTATAGCAGTCATAGGAACTATCGGTTGAAAAGTGGGTTTTATTTAGAAAAATTGTTTGTATTAATGCTGGCGTTCTTCAACTCTGATGTATTGAAACATTTACAAGGGTATAAAAACTTCGGCAAAGACGAAGTTAGTTTGACCTTCTCGTTTTAATATTAAAATTAGCGTCTTAATAATTGTTAGAAAAACCTACCGAATGCTGTCGTATCAATTAAACTCAACTTCCCACACAACTGAGAACGTACGTTAACTATTTGGTTTAACACAGATTAGCAGCTGTGCTCCGGCTTTAATTTCCTTGTTCGACTTGCGATTTTACCAAGTTCGTACGAATTCAATTTTAAGTGCTCCCAAATTGTTCGATTTGCGATTTTACCAAGTTCGTACGAATTCACTTTTAAGTGCTCCCAAATTAGCAACTTTTTGATATCGATTCTATTTCATTCCCATTTCGTTCTGCAACACTTCACAATTTATCGGTTATCGCCCCAGCCAAATCGGAATTTGCTGTTGTTAAAAGGTATTTTGCTGCTTGTGCAATTTTGGGAGGGTTAGGAAATAAATTGTGTAAGACGAGATAAACTCTCCAAATTGTATAAGAGAAACCACAAAAACACAGAATATTAAAAATAATTAGTTCATAGCTCTTAAATCTAGCGACATTTTCCATTTACTTTTCATTTCATGGACTCATACGTCGCCGATTTTAAATCTGTGAAATTTTGCTATTTGCGAAAGCGAAAATGGGAGCATGGCTGTAGGCTTAAGTTCGGTTTATTGGAGACGGCATGTTGCCGTTAAGAATGAGGGTCACAGAATGGCGGAGAGTTTAGGCAGACAAGGACTAAAGTTTGCTAAGTTATTTATTGGAAAATATGATTTAAATTTGAAATTGAATATAAAAATGCTTCAAAAAACATATGACACAATCAACATTTACAATTTAACATAAAAATAACTCACAACTAAAAAATGCGAAAAGATGCAACCCTGTTTTTGAAATAAAACATTATATTGGACACCAGCTATCTAATCAGATTTTTAAATAAGACAAGTAAGAGCGTTGCAGTCGAGTGGCCCGAAATCTCTTGAAGTTCTTGTGTTCCGTATTTTTATCGTTTTAATCATAAGAACGAAATTTATAATGGTACCTTGAGTAGAGCATATTTTTACCTAATTTGACCTATTTTGGACCTATTTTAACCTATTTTAGCATATGCTTTTTACCACAAAAAACATCATCTTAAAAAATGATATATATATTGATATGACAATATTTTTATTAGTCCAATTACAAAATTTCGAATATTTGGACCAACAACAAAAAAACCTAAAATCCGAAGTCTAGTAATGATAATTTCAAGTTTGACCTGGAGCTTAGGCTGCCCTTACATATAAGGATATTTTGAAATTTTAAAACAAATTTTAGAGTTGAAAATGCACCACGTTTTCTGGCTACTCATGCCAAATTTAAATATCCAGTTACACGATAAAATTACACGTCCAAATGATAAAATAGAACTAAAATTTAACGAATTTCAACCGAAATGACATCTGTAGTGATGATCACCATCAACGGCGGGTGCAACAGAACGATTATTACCGATTTCTTTTGGACCAATCCGAAGGACGTCATGTAGTTTCAACAACTTTTCAACATTATGCGAGACCGATTTAAGGTGACCCCGCAAGACTTTTTTTGTGGGGCTTACTAATATCCTAAGTCTATGCTATAAAGCTGCAGTAGACACATGCTTTCAACCATCTCTTAAATAAGCTGTGTTTTTTGCTCAATATTTTTTAAAATTCTTGGATTAACTCTTTAACCAATTTTCTAGGCTTAACTTGATTTTGAACTCTTGATCTCTGGTATACCAATTATTATGAATCAGCTTAGGAGTCACTCTATACTGTTATACTGACTCAAACTAATCACAAGAATTCATAAACCAGGAACGTTACTAACGTTAACGTAGTGAAATAAATGTGAAGATTAAACCATAATCATAAAGCTATGGAACAGATTAAAAGAAGTTTTTCAAACTACAATTTTTAAGAGAAGGTAAAGCCTTTTAATTAGATTTTAAGTATCTGCCTACCACATAGAATATATTTTTATTCTTTAATAACTTTGGTTTGCTTTTAATCATGGCCAAATCTTCGAATATTCAAAAGAATAAAATGCATATATGATTTTTTAGGTAGAATAGTGAAACAGCATATCATTTTCCAACTGGTTCACACCTGGTCAATACTCTCAATTAGCAAACATCTTATCAAGTTCCTCAATGTAAAGCACTTGAAATGCACGACTGAAATTTGGGACTTGCGTAATATGATTTACAATTAAAATTAGTGCGTGTGTCTGTTCCGAATTTGTCCAGTCAAGAGAGACGCACCCACACACACCCCACATACGGCAACTAAGCCTGCAAATTGCACTTATGTGGAACCGCAATAATTTATAAACTGAACTGATAATTATAGCAATCTGACAAGAAAGGCAAAAGAAAAATGAAAATACTTGCAGCCAAATTGGAAACCAGTTGCTCGAGGAAAACCTGCAGCAAAATTCAAGTTTATCCTGCATTGGCGACTCGGTCTTTTAAACACAAAAACAAAAATTACATAAAAATTAACGAAGCCTGGAAAATGCCACGCGTACTGCAAATTGATGCAAATTCAAAGCGCTTAAGGAAGTCTCATTATGATCGTGTCGAAATTTCAACCAATTTCGAGTTACACTAATGCGGGCGATAAACAAAATTAATTTAAACCGGAAAAAATGCAAATGTTGACAAACAAATGCAGTGATTCGCATTGAGCTTTAGAATGTTGGGCAAACAAATGTGATGAAAAGGAAAAACAAATGAGGCAATCAGTCTGGGTTATACCTCGCCCACAGATAAGCAAATTTATGTTAATTGATTAAGCATCCAATATGTAAAGCAATCGCCTAACAAAAAAGGCCCTTCAAGCATCAAGAAAATACAAATCGAAGCTGAACGACATTGATGAAATGCGGGCTGACAAGTCAGTGAACGAGGCGGCGGCTTTGGCCAAGTTATGCAACCTGACCAAAGCATCGAGCCTCCGCCAAGTTACACACTGGCGGCGCTTCTTGTTGGCTTTCAAATCGAAATTCGAAATTTTTTGTTAAGAAAAACAGCGCCGAAATCATTAACAGTTAACAGTGTTGGCCGATGCCGCCAATCAACAGAGAAACAGAAAACCACAAACCAGTTTAGGACAACACCGAAACGCATGAGGCTTTTGGAATTGGGTCAGCAAGTACGAAGCAAAAAAATACCAAAGGCAAAGCCAAAGACCAAGAGACCCAAACCCAAATGCAGGTGTAAGGCAGGTTGAATGAAAGTCCAAAGCCGCTTAGGCATGCCCAAAAATGAAGAAATGATGAAAAGGGCAATCCGAATTGATAACCAATTAAAATCGATCAAAACAATTGGCAGATGCATTTCATATCAAATTTTGACTGAATATTTAAATATTTTCTTCTTGGCCTAATTTGTACGGCAATCTGCTCTTTGGTCAGTTTTCGGTCTCGGTCATTTGCGAGTGAAAGTGTGTGAGCGCAAAAAAAAAAACAAAAACAAAAATGCAGAAATGAAGATATGACAACAAAGACAAAGATTTACGATATGACCATCCTTTGCATACGACAGATATATGTATATATTTTTAGCATACATATTTGTTGTTTTTACATACATATTTAAGCGCAAGTTAATGACTTTCTCACGAAAGTTTGCCAAGAGTTGCACAAGATAATTTTAAGCATTTCTTGTGCATTCAATACTTTTATTTATTGGGCTTACTAAATAGTGTTCTAATTCTAAAATCTCGTAACATGATGCAGTTTTATGCATTAAAGTTTAAAACCAAGATCAGCACAAAATCAACAGGTTCGACCAATTGGTTCCGCGATATCCAATGTGTTAATTGGTCTGGCAGTACCAAGAATCCCGAAATTCATATTTACATTATTTTTGTTTGAACCTTTTTTCTCTAGAACTTTACTTAAGTTAATTTCATACCGTCCTACCCATCCCGACGTTCTTAGAAAATGTTCAGGCCCGTAAGTCCCTGTTTTCCGCGCGCAGGTGTAAAATTTAAACTTCACTTCGCGGAGCGGTTTTTTTACTCAAGCTTATTGTTCATGGGTTCTGATCGTTGATACATTTTTCGGAAAATGTTAAGCGTATCCATTGGGAGTGGTGTGTATGGTAAAATAAGATTTGTTTCTACATGGCAATAACATTCTCTTGTGAACTAGTGGACTGGGGAAAAAACATTAAAAAACGCATCTCGATCTATACAATATTGTAAAGCGCCATTTTCACAGTCGAAAGCAAATGAAAAGAGGGTAAAAAGAGGGTAAAAAACAAACTTGAAAGAAAATTTGCAGGTAATTTATTTAAAATAAAAAACATAATTTGAGTATCACATGCGATTACACATAAATTTGTATGGGCAAAAATGCAAACTTTTAAATTCAATTTCAAGTGAACCGCAGGTGACCGACAACTGTATTCTGCAAGTAAATTTTTCACGATTCGCGGTCCATCAAGGGCATTTTCTTTTCAAAATTTGAGACCAAAATGGACCTATACTAAACATTTACCGTCCCCATTTTCATTTCTTCTTTTCCTTGCGCTTCTTGCTACATAGCCGTAACATGGGCGTTGGGCAATATTAAGGTAACGCGTCAAGATAATTCAAAATTTCCCTCTCGCCTTCTCACTTTATTAACGTTTTTTCAGCGCAGTGTAAAGGCCTACTAGTTTGTGAACGTTGCATCGGAGACACTGCGCACAGTGTTTCGTCTAGAACAAGCTAGCTGGACAAAATTAAATTTTGGGCTTTTTCCATTAATTGGCAGTGGTGCCCAAAATGCCAAAAGCCTATCCTATGGGATCTCATAATTCTGCCGGTGTCGAAGCCGACACACGCATAGAGAGAGAGAGTATACATGTGTTCTATAAATTTCACGCTCGGCGGCTTTCTTCCTCACGAAGTCTTCTCTTCTCTCACAAGGCATTTGTTCGTTTGCTTGTTGCTCATGCTTGACGTCATGACGTTTACTTCGTATTTCGCTGCTACGCACACAAGCCAAGGCTTGATAATGTGAGTTTGGGCACCACTACTTTAGACTAAAAAAAAGAATTGTTCTAGAGTCACGGTCGGAAATGTCCCGTTAAGTCCTTATGGGTTAGTTTATGGTGACTAGAAAGTCTTTCCATGATTCAATGAATATTTTCTAAAGTACTAAAGCTACAAACCCCAATGAATACATTCTGAAAAGAGAATTTAACGCGGCCCAAAAATAGGAAAATTTACGACTTTTTGGCATTTTTTTAAAGAAATTATACTTTTTCTTAAAAACTATAAACCAAATTTAAAATTAAGATTAAAACTTTTAATTCATTGTCCATTTTGTAAAATTTATGCATAAAAAAGTTTTCACCAGAACTAAAATATAAGGTCAATAAAATAAATTCCATAGATGGATAAGAATGTGTATTTGAGAATAAAACAAAATAGTTGAACACCGCAAATATACTGCACTAACATATACCAAAAATTTAGCCGCTTCATATGAGTTCATAAAAAGTTAAGATTGAATACACAAAGAATTTTCATAACAATTTACAGACAACTTTTAAACGACACAAAAGACTTCAAACTCATATTTAATCAAAAACATTATCTCCGTGAGAAGCACTGACCTTTTAGTAGATCCCTCATTTTCACTTTAAATAAATCTATTTGTATTTGGTCCAAATATACTTCTTCGTTTAGCACGTGCAAAACTTGAATGTTAAATGCATTCAGCAGCAATATAACAAGTTTGCACTTTGGCAGGTTATTTTTAGAAATTAACGGTTCTTTTCCATGAAACTTCTTTTGTATTGCTTTCTCACATTTTTGTTTACGATGTTGCATTGTTGCTTTCTGCCAATTGTGAAAATCAATTTTGTCCAGCTAGCTTGTACTAGACGAAACACTGTGATGCGGAACCATAATTTGTGCAGTTGGTGGGCAACTGAATTCTCACTTCCTTTTAGTGTTAACCTTCGGGTAAAATGTAAAATTGGCTACACAGCCCCAAAGCTGTCAAGCCAAGCTTTTCTCGGGTACTCATGTTAAATCAAGGTATACTAAACAAGGTAGGCGCACTCGCTCTCTTGACAACTTGTTAAATTTCAGTCGGTAAGCAAACGTTTTAAGCGACGCATCTCCGCGGACAAATTTTTTGTGATTTGACACCAAGCGAGTTCAGAAATTCATAACTCTCTCTTTCTCGCTCTCTTTGGCACAAATATAAATAGTAAATAAAGGCAGCATTGAATGAGAGAATGCGATATGTCCAATTATCATTTGTGTTTAAACTTGGGAATAATTTTAACAAAATCAAAATGAAATAATTTGAAAAATTGTAAAAATTGACAACCCGACCCATGAAAAACAGTTTTCATTGCCAATTTTTTTCTGTAGTTTAGGTTAAAAACTGAGAAGGTTCGATTTTATGAGCCGCTTGAGGGACTCGAACCGGTTCTGCGTGGTTCCTAACTGTCAGATTTTCAGTCAAAGAAATAAGGCCGTAATATACTTAAAAATCCCAGAATGCTCCGTTATTGGGTGTGCTCAAAACAATGTTGAGATTCTTCTATTCAAAATCGACTATTAATTAGTGGGTATTATTATAAAACCTGGAAAAATAAATCTTAAAACAAAAAAACCTGGTTTTAATTCAAAAACTCTTAGACTAAGCACAACATTTAGGGACGTTTTCTCGTGTTCCTGCACAGAAAAAAAATAAGATCCATATCAATTTGACGAATTATTTTTTTATTTTCAAAACTCTCACAATAGGAGAGGAATGTATAGAAAATGCGAAAACGAAAGAGACAAATAGAGTTGCAAGTCGAAACTTCAAGCAGATCCCAGCCAAATTCTAACCAGATCCCAGCCACAAATATCACCAGATCCCACCCAGTTGCCCGTTTTCAGCATCTATCCTACCTCTTCACTTCCCCCATCTGCCAATCCTCTTATGGCTGTGTGTGTTTGCCGGAAACTCCACATAACAACAACACAAAATATGAATGACCTCAGCGTCACGTGACGCTGAAATCAAATTTTACTCCTACCAAAATCGTTCGTACCGAAATTAAAGATGTTTCACATCAAAAATTTAAAAGAGTTCGGTTCAAAAAAGATGTTTTACTACATTTTTGTCAAGCTGCCATAAATGTCAAGTTTTTCATTTCCCACAATTTTAAAGCCTTGATATAAAAACTACATACAAAAGAACATTTTGCTTTATGTTATAATATTCAAAAGAAACTAATAAGTAAAAGCTTTAAGATTAGTAAAAAAAAAACAGAATACATGATTCTTTACCTTGTAAATTTTCTGATAAAGAACTTAAAAATTACGCATTATTAGCTGTGCCTGCAACACAAGTATCAGTCAATCTAGCGCATTTTTTCCACTCATAACAAACAAATGTTTTATCCAGCGATAGAGTCAGTAATAATGAGGGACTACTGGAAAACACACTACTGGATAATTTATACAGTGCGTAAACTAAGGGGAGAGAATTGGCCCAATAATTCAGAAAGGCTGAAATGGGTGCACACACATACACAAAGTCTTCTGACAATTTGGAGTTGTTTTTGCACTTGTGCTGCCTTTGACCCTTGCAGACAACTTGCAGATAATAGGCAAATCCAGCTGATGATAAAACCGCGAGGTTCTCGAAACAGCTGTACAGTCGACCATCCCTCTTTGTGGTGTGTGTTTGTGTCTTTTTTTAAAGGTTTTGAACAAATATAAATTTAGAATATATAGACTTAATGGTCTCTGACAGATATTAGTCGGCTGTTTGCTCTCACTTACGCTCTCTGAGTGCTTTTGGGAATATATCTGTCTCGCTCTAGCCACTGTAATTTCCTATGCGAAATCTTCTAATAGAAGAATCTTAATACGGACTATCGCTTATCTCTAATGCTCATTGCTCCTTGACTTATTGACCTGCAGCCTGCTAAAACGTTCGATGATCCAAGCATGATTATTATATAATCAAGTCTATCTTTTGTTTGTTTCAATTTACATACATGTTTTCTGAACAAAATTATTCCTGAACCCCGGTTCGAACCCGAACCCAAAAAATTTCGCGGGTTCGATCAAGCAAGCATTTCACAGAGGAGGACAAGGTTTATTTCTGAAAAAACTTTTTTAATACGATTGGAGATTAAACAATTAGTCTATAGCTAAGTTCTCACAGGCAAATAATTTGGACTGGTGATGAAAAATGGGTTCATTACGATAACCCCAAGCCCATGAATTTGTAATAAATAAAGCTTCAAACTTGAAAAAATCCGTTAAAACTTTTGTGCCCACCGAAAAAATAATAAATTAATTTTAGTTTCAAGATTAAATCGGGTCTGTTCTAACAGTCCGCAATTAATACATCCAGAAAGGGTGCATTATCAAGAGAATAAAGAAATGAAAACATTGTTATTAAAGTACCCTACTCCTATCGATTGTTTGATTTGTTCAATCAATTTGCAGTCAAACAATTTAATCATGGCTCAATTAAAACTTAACTGATCTGGAATTTGGTTTCACTTTCATAAAAAATGCCAAGCCACACATGCCGCTTCATCTTCTCGAGATAAACATTTAACTGTATGATAAAACTCTCTAATCTAATTGAAAAATCGCTACCTTGGAACCTCAACTTATCAAAAATTCACACGCAGCCGTTAAACTCTTTAACAAATTTCACGCGTCTGCAATGAAAGTGAAAAGTGACAGAGACAGAGGAAGTTGAGGAGGCGGCGTCTTTCCTATACAGACATGATTTTGAAACAAATTCAAGTCCAGATATACGCGTTAACGATAACAAATACCCAAAGCTGGCCAATCAGTAAGTATCTTGTCCATTTCGTGTGGCAAATAGATAAAGTTACATTTGGTGGCCGTTATTTTTGGTCAAAACAATGGCAACATGAATGAGAAACGTCCGCATGGAACTCAAAGTTGGCATCGCTGCTTGGCAAATGAAATGAAGAAGAAAGTCAAAGAAACCGTTAAAAAGTGAATTTCTTGTATGGCTGTGGCTCTATTGTGGTTGTTGTTGCTATTGCGGACTGTTATTAGTTGGCGTTTTTTTTACATTTTTGGCGGCGTCGCTGCCGCTGCTGCTGCGACGTGCGCTTTCTATTTGCGTTTTGTTTATTGTTTACCTATGATAGATGAACGTATCAGTTACCAGGTGTGCGAGTGTCTATGTGTCCAATTTGGTGTTGAATGAATGTTTTATTTGGTTTAACAAATTTTTGGAAAACGACCAAAATGCATAAATAATTCCACAACAATAACTGCATACAAAGTTGTAATTTTATATAAACAAAATCAGCATTTCCTTTTCATAGGTTTGGTTTTGCTTTTTTCATCTTTCAATTTGAGATTTTCGGTTTTGTTATTGACATTCAACTCTCCCGTGGGGAGGTCTCCAGTAATGAGTGTCAAATGTGTCTATTAAAATGGATTTTATGAGCAATTAACCTTTGCTTCACATTATCACCACATGACCGAGCAATGCAAATATTTATGCCAAGACCTTGAAACAGGGCTGAATACTCTCTGGGCCATTTCATATGTAAATATTTGTGTGCAACAAAACTGCAGAGCAGTTGCCATGTTAAAGCAATTAAAATCAATTTCATTTTTTCGTAGAGCCTTTACGAGGGCCATCACCAGGTAGGCGTGCAAAATGGGCATGCCATAAAACAATAGGCTTAAACTCAAGAAAATATAGCAAGAAAATTATGCACTAATTGCGCGTGAATATATTGTGCCAGTCAAGGCTTACAATCAAACAATTAAATTGAAGGTGCTTGCATTAAGTATACGATGCATTGTGCTAACAAATTTGAATATAGTTAAAAGTAAATAGAATATTTCTACATGCGTTTCAGCGTCCTTAAGCTTTTATTGTATCGTTATTAAAAACTATCAAAAAGAACCAGTCCTACTTCATCATAGAAGGCGTAGCTTTTAAGTATGTTCTAGTTGCACCAATCACCTTTCAAGGATCTGGTGATACGTTAAACCCCAGGCATTGATACCGTTGACAAACGGAACAATGAAGCTTCTGCCAAACAAAGCCATATTGTTTTTGGTGCTTATTTACAACGCGGCTCTGTAACTACGCCATTTCCCAACACCCTGGAAGAAAGCCAGAAACTTCTCTTCCCCAAAAGTGGTAAACCACCCTCCTGCCTTGATTCCCACCGGCCGATTAGCCTTCTATCCACCCTTGGAAAAATCATCGAGCGCTGTTTCCTTCGAAGAATGCTCGATATAGGATCTATTCGAAAAGCCATACCAGATTTCCATTTTTTCTTCCAACTGAGCCATGGAACTCCCGAACAATTACATCTGAGCAAATCTGCTATCTATACTTCTCTCATCTGTGATAACGGGATAGAGTTCATATATAGTGGCAGCTAACCTTGACATCCAGCAGGCCTTTGAAGGTCTGCTCTCGAAGATCAAAAAACTCCTCCCGCCCAACTGTATTTGCTAATCAAGAGCTTCTTGACGGACAGAACCTTTGATGTAGCCCAAACAAAAACCATTCGGGCTGGTGTACCGCAGGGTAGCGTGTTAGCCTGCCATAGCCTGTAGGATTATGCTCGAAGACCTCTTTATCTCAACATTTCTTGACGACACGGTCTTACTAGCCTGCAAGAAATGCATATACTCAGCCACAGATGCCCTTCAAGAGTGACTGAATAGGTTTAGCAACTGGGCCGCTAGATGGAACATTGCCATAAACACGGACGAGTGTGCTTCAGTGACTTATTTCACCCGTCGTGACACCTGCCCGGGAGTATTCTTGCACGGTCAGCTTATGGAGCATAAAGCGGCTGCCAAAGCACGGCGCATGGGCTGGCTGCTGAACTCCAAGAACAAGCTGTCACTCAGGAATAAAGTCCTAATTTACAAGGCTGTTCTGGCTCCGGTATGGAGATACGGCCTACAAATTTATAGAATCGTGGCGAAGTCTCACCTGTCAAAGATTAGAGTGGTTCAGGCGAAAATCCTGAAGGCGCATTACGGGAGCTGAATGGTACCTAACAACCAGGGATATTGAAAAAGACCTTGGAGTTGCTATAGTTGGAACAACATATACCTACAAAATTGCTAAAAAGACGCAGAGTCCGAGGAGTTCTTTAAAGGATAAGGTTAAAGAGAGTCTTACCCAAGGACCTACACTCACTAAATATTTAGGGGAAGATGGGCGATTGTGATCATAGTTTTGTTTTTTGAACATAACTTCGCCAAAAATCAATGTTTTTTCGTTCTGTAAAATTCGTATTTTAGTTAAAAGATGTGCAAAACTTTCCTCATCATTTTTTTCTTAAAATATATTTTCTTGCGTTGTTTTATAATTCATATTGAAAAATAAGTGATTTTTTGACATATCGAAAATTTGTGGGGAGTTGTGAGCCACCCATTTAAACAGTTTAAAATTCGTGTTTTTAAGCAATGTAAAAAACGTCATAAAATCCACAGTTTAGCAGAGAAATGGTTTGTACCTTCTACACATATTCAGTAATTAGTATTATTTATGGATCCGCCAAAGGAATATTAAGGAACAGTCAGAAAATAAGTTGCCTTCAACTTAAAATAAGAACAAGATGGTATCAAAATTCTTGAGAACAAATATTCCAAATGTTCCTGGAATGAGTAAAGTTGTTCTCAATCGTATGATATTTGCTTTAAACAACAAAAAAATAAATTTTCAACAGAGAGATAAAAGAGAGAGAGCGAGTGAGAGCGAGTTGGCTTTCTTTTTGATCTCTAGGCGTGAATCTGCAAAAGTGTATAACGGCTGAATGTGCTCCTGCGTCATTCCATACGTTAAGTGCATACGATACCGTCAAGACCAAACACATTTTTCGGTGTTTTTTTGAAAAACTAAAATGAAACGAGTCAGGTGGAGTGGGTCGTTGAAGCAATGTTTCTGATTCCTATGGAATATATGGATGGAGGGAGAAGCAGCAGCGCGCATATCCAGGAGTCTTGGTATGTCCCCGTTCCCTATACCAACCAAATGAGGAATCCGCCCACACCTGTTCCAAGTTCAATCGAACTTTTTTCCCAGTGGAGTTTAAAATCTTCTTGAAAACGGAACAATAATAACTCAAATTTCTCGAAATGTTCTCAAAAATGTAACAATGTCAACTCGATTTGAGCTTTGGCGGTCTCAAAAAAATTGTTCTTGAATTGAGAACATTGCACTACATTTGAGAAAACGCATTCATGCATTGTTTTTGGTAACGTTTGTGCTCATTTTGAGTCCATATTTTCTTGATTTTATCCATCATTTATCATTTTGTCCAGAAGTTTGCAACGCATAGAAAGTTTTAAAGCTATCGAGCTGAAACTTTGCACAGAGTCTTCTTTTTATTTAACGCTGGTAATAAGTCGGAACCGACCAGATCGGATTGCTATATGTTATAGATGACAAAGAAACCATCGCGATGCATCGATCGATCGGTCGGAAAATGGGTCTTGGTGAGAAAAATTTTTTTTGTTTTCAATTTTATAATTGTTGGTGATTAATAATTTTATATGCTTTCAAATATGTTAGCGAAATATATTCCAAATTGGATGACTCTCTGTCGGAGAATAAGTTTTAGTTAGAAAAAACGTTTTATTTTAATGCTAGCGTTCTTAATCTCTGTTATTTTAAATCTATCATTTGCAAGGGTACACAAACTTCGGCACAGACGAAGCTACCACGACCAATAATTCTAATAGATATTTTTTAATTAAGAAACAAGACTAAAACTGTATAAAGAGGAAATGCTTCCAGAGACGCATACCGTTTCTAAGTCGAAACGTAGCAGGCCCTACTCAGCCGGAGCTTAACCAAGCCAAAATCGTTCAAAGGAAAAGTGTAAGATTCATATATGAAAATAAATGATAGCGTAAAGCGATATGAAGATTAAGGACAAGTATCTGAATAATAACACAAGTTTACAGCCAAAAAGACCCGTTTCTACTGAACCATTTTTAGTGTAGTTTGGAATGGTGATCTTAAAAATCGTTTCGAAACATGCATTTTTTTAAATTTAAATAGAGTCAAGCAAGATATGAATCGAAAGCTAATTAAGCTGCCAATAAACGCGTAGAACATTGTATTTAAATCGGTTTAGGAGTTTGAGTTTAACGACCAAGAATATTTAAAAAAATCGGGGTTTTGTCCAAAAATGCATGAAATTACTTTTCTTCTTGAAAATCGCACTTCTACGAAGAAAAACAGATAGCGATGATCAAAATCTACGAATAAACCCAGGAGCTGTGAGCATTCGGTGATTATTTAAAAATAAATTTTCGTATGTATCGACTTTTGTTCTGTTCTTCTTATTTTTTTTTTTCTGGCTTTTCACTCACTTCATAAACTGACCAAAATACGAAGAAAAATACAATTTAATTTTTAGTGAACACACAACATACTCAAATTTGACTGTTAGTTCCTCGACTCAATTTGATCTATCTACGGTACGAGTGCAACGATTTTCCTCACCAATACCTTATTTTTTTCGTAAAAGTGCGATTCTTAAGTAGAAAAAATAAAAATCATGTTTATTGGATTTTGTTATATTTTTCCTAGGCGTTTAAAAATGAAATTTCTTGCCTTTTCGAGCAACAAATCGATTTTTTTTTTAATATTTTTGGTCCTTGAATCCAAACTACTAAACCGATTCAAAAACAATGTTTTACGCGATTATAGCCAGCTTTATTACCTTTCGATTTATAACTTTCTCGACTGCATCTGACGATTATGAATTGAGATATGGCTTAGAATGTAAGAACACCTACTTAAACTTTTGAAATCGATTTTTGAGATCACCAACCTAAACTACACTAAAACGAGAAAGGCAAAGCTAACTTCGTCTGTACCGAAGTTCTGATACACTTGAAAAAGCTTGTCTCAACGGATAGCGACTTCAACCAAACTTAGCAGATCAGCTTAAAAACATTCAATATTACCCATGACCGTGTTTGAGAGCAGTAATGTTGAGAACAAAACAGTTTTTCTCACCAAAACCCATTTTCCGAGCGAACATTTGTATGGCAGCTACAAGAAGTAGTCATCCGATCCGGTCGGTTCCGACATATTAGCAGCGTGCAGTAAAAAGAAGACTCTGTGAAAAGTTTCAGCTCGATAGCTTTAAAACTGAGGGACTAGTTCGCTTAGAAACAGACAGACGAACAGACGGACGGACGGACAGACGGACGGACGGACAGACGGACGGACAAAGCTTAATCGACTCAGCTCGTCATGCCAATCAAGAATATATATATTTTATGTGGTAGGAGATGATGATTCCTTCTATCCGTTACAAACTTCTGGGCCAAATTATAATACACTTTTCAAGTGTATAAAAATATTTCAATTGAAATGGGCCATTTATTTTTTTATTTTTGTTAACTAGTGTAATTGGAAGGTTAAAGACTTTGGGAAAATTGAACGGAAGTCGGAAGGCCCAAGCTTGATAGAGTTAATCTCAACTTTGACATCGAACCAAATAAATGGAAAAGCCATTTGCAATTAAGTGGTTAATTTTTTTAACATGATCAATTTAATAGACTCAACTTGCTTACAGTTTGATTTACTAGTATTTTATGTTGCAAGTTTGCTGTTTTTTTAAGAGATGAACATTAACAGTTAGGCAACAAAAAGTGCAGTTTGGCGATCACCAGAATAGACTAAGAGGCTAAAATATTAAGTTAGTTTCCAATTATTTAATGTTTGGAGGTTTGGGGTATAGAATTTTGCGAGATTTTTTTGGAACGAAACTTTGTTTGTCCCATGTATTTCCCAGTTTTAATACAAATCACATTATGTGTTTAGTATGCAAAAAAAAGTGTTTAAAATTTGTTTACTTCTCATCAGACAGGGAAAGTGTGATAAATCATGTGCGAACTTTTAAGGTTTTTAAGTAGATGGGCCAAGTTAATGATTATGCCTAACAGGGTTAAGGGTTAATGCTGATGACAATCTAGAAATTTACTGGCGGTTGGCTAGCATTTCATGTCCAAACTCTGGACATTGCTTTGCCGATCGGCCGGATGGGTGGTTGTACTTCACTAACTGCCGGATGGTTAACAATATTTGTACAAACGGAGACTCAGAAAATTATTTTTCTATATTTAAGAACATCGAAATCGCCCTGAAATCAAAATCGCCCTAAAACTGAAAAAAATTTCAAGATTTAAGAAAATCTTTTCTGAATTTAATTTTTCTCCGATATATTTCGAACTCCACAGCTGACAAGACAGATGCTGTGACTCCTTCCTGAGGGCAATTTCTAACGAAAATCGAAATACATATATCGCAGAAAAACCAAAAATAGTTGCGTTTTTTATTTTTATTAAAAAACAAACACCCTTAAAAACTTGACCTGGATTTCTAATTCTATTTTTTAAGGTAAATTTGCCTTTGATTTTAGAAACAAGAGGTTTTATACAGGATCTTTACAATCGATTTAGAAACAACCGACCACGGACAGCGGGGAATTTGAACGCTTTAACTGGTTGAGAGCAGCGCTATCCTGGCTTACAGCGTCTCAAGTCGACATGCAACTCCTTGTTAATGACCCCTGGTAACAGAGCGATGCACCTGCAAAGCTGCCGGATGATTTGTGAACCCTGCATATAGGTTGAACAGGGTTGGTGACCAAAGACAGAAACGGTAATGCATTGAACGGACAGAAGTAGTTGCTGTTTTACTACAATGATGAGATGAGCGATGAGGCTTATTTTCATCATTTAGGTCCCCCGCTGACAGACAGCGGATCGCAACAGAACTAGCTGAGCTTATGCTGTTGGTGTAAGCGCTCGCTATGTGCTCTGAGCCTAGATTTCGAGTTTCTTATAAAGTATGGATGAGTGCTTAGTAGGGTTGTCGAAATATCGATATCGAATAATTTTGGACGATATTTTTATGAATACTTTTATTTGGTTTTTGGACAAAACGAAAGGTTTCCTAAAGTCATTCTCTTGGATATTAGTAATATCAGTAATACTAGTAATACCCAAGAGAATGCCTTCAGAAAACCTTCCTTTTTGTGGCCGAAAGTAACAAAAATACACACCAAAAATATATTCAGCAAGTATTCGATATCGATATTTCGACAACCCTAGTGCTTAGGGATGGGCCTTAACAAAATCTTTGACTGTGCAATTGATGACAATTTTAAATTTTAAAGCCTAGTACGGAGGGCGTTCGAATTTTCCTTCAAGAAATTTACATAATATTCCTTTTTGTGGAATGTAAAAGGCAGTGTGACCAGGTAAACTCAAAACAAAATAACGAATGCGGAAAATAAATAAATTGGCCAGCTGATTTGTATCTGATTTAAGATTTAAATAAAATGAGGCACAATGCACAACATGGAGGAAGTTGCAATTGCAGTTGCAGTGGCAGCTATTAAAATGAAGAATTTGAGCAAGACTACAGAATTGTATTCGCCTGTTGCCGGCTGCACGACGGCACTTTTCAGGGCGAGCAGGATCCCACTCAGGTGCACATATCGCTGCAACGCAAGATGGCTCAATTCATGCCTTGGACTGTGCCCTGAAACAACATGACAAGTTGCGCAAGCATGGCGCAAGATTCTATCCTGATTGTCTGGTGCAGGAGTATGAGGCAGCCACACGAAGTGATTATATGCAACCCTTTTCTCAACTGGACACCAACTGCTTCCCAAGCACATTTGGTAAATGCGGTGTCCAGTTGCTTGCCATCTGCATTCAATGCACCAATTAAAGCACTCTTGTTGTCATAACAAAAATTTTGCAGACGATTTTTAGTCTTGCACTACATTTTTTTTCTATTGCCATGCCTTTTGACAACTGACACAAGGGAAAAATGACTGCACAATATCTCTGCGAGAAATATCAGCTGTTCGATACAGTCCACACGGTTCATCGATATGGCAACTCTCAAAATTCCTTGTGTGTATTGCTTGGCTTTCTCCGTACCAAACATCAGAATGAGACAAGGAAAAATTCCTTAAGCAATTTTTTTTTATATGGAGTTTGACAGCTGAAGGAAAATTCGAACGCCCTCCGTACTAGGCTTAAGGCAAATAAAACTCGAGATTTTTTTTTTGAGTGTCCTGATATTTTTTTGTCGCAGTTTTAGAATGTGGTCTCCAGGCCCAAACTCTGATACCTTACTTTAGGGGTTTCTGTTTTGATGTCAAAATAAAATGCTTTCGTGACACCCCATTGAAATGATGAAATCAAACTAAATGCATGTTAAATCATATCAATTAGTTTCGATTGTTGGGGCTAATCACTGCTAGCACCGACTAACTGATAAGCCAACAGAATTGACTAAGTGTAACAACGCCAGTTCAACGATTTTACTCATGTCAAACAAACTCCACTTCACATGGCGTATACGTCATGCGGTGCAGTTTGACACGCACTCGCTAACGGTGCAGTTTGACATGCATTGCTGCAATCAGCTGATACTGAGCGCAAAATAACAACAAATGTCAGCGATAAACATCAATAAATATGAGCAAAAAGCAACAAAAAAAATGTATAGCAAATTGCATAACAAAATCAGGGAGGAAAAACAACAACAAAAATTGCAGACTTGTCAACGATTTAAAAAAAAGATGACAAACTGCAGACAACAGAAAGAAAGAAACCGCGATAGAGAGGGAGAGAGAAAGAAATGTTTCACCTTGCAAAATGTGCAAGGAAAAAAGTTGCAAGCAAAATAATAAATAAATGCGGCGGCTTCCGCCAACAACAACAACAACAACAAACAACAAGTGGTAGCTGCCTTCGGGATTTTTGCTTTTTTCACGCTACTTGCACAAAACCAATGGCCAGACGACGACCAATTTCACTTTCATTTTCTTTTTGGCTTTGACTGCAAAATGAAAAGCGGACAAGACTGGCAGGCAAAAGCCAAAGTCACGCAGACGCATTAAAGGCAAACACAGCCAATGCACTTTTTGTTTTTGTTGCTGTGTCTTTGCCAAACCCACAAAAATCAATGAACTCACCAGCAAATCAAGATAATCCTGGCCAATGTTGAAACTTAATCCATGAAAGCCACGCCTCACCTGTTGCGCTCGATTATTGTACAGCAGCGGAGGGAGACGCGACTGTGTAGGTCCTGCCGATGCATATCCTGCGCAAGGTTGACGTCCGAACAGTTGGCAAAGGAATTTGTGCGTTTGCTGGCGACGCGAACCGCACGCGAGGCGACCGGAAGTGCTCAGGCAGGCCATTTTTTGTTTCTATTTCTTTTCTTGCTGTTGTTGTTGTTGGTTGTGGTTTATTAACGGAAGCAGCTGCACAGGCTACACAGGCACCGGAAAAGGGACTTTTTAGTGATCTTTGTTTTGACAAACAATTTGGTTTAATCGCGGAACATTATTAACTGGTTTCTTATTTCTTGATTTTTATTTTGGTTTTGCAGGATTGGCACACAAGAGTCGAGACCCACCATACACACACGCCCGTAAGGTTAAGTTTTGGTCAAATTTAGAAGCGCGCTTTGCTTGCGTCCGGCTCCAGCAGCTCCAGCTAAATAATTTTTCAAAAACTCTCTGGCCGCGCTTGCGCGGTCGCTTTAACATTGCATCATCATGTTGAGCGGCATGTTAAGTTAACATAACATGAACATGTTATCACTGAGGAGAGTCACAGCCGTTGCACAGTTTTAGCGGCACTGAGCTTTGCCAGAGCACCTTGAACTAGCCTTGTGCAGATTCCAATTTCGTGCTAACCACAAGAATAGTTTTTGCTGATAAGGATAAGGACGGACCAGACCGCGCCTATATGCGGCACGGCTTTGTCATGGTACGCACTTGCACGAGTTTGTTTGTTGGTGTTGTTTGTTTGGCTATTTTCTTTCAATTTTGTTTAAGTTCAAGGGACCTTTTACTACTTTCCACTACTTGGGTTTCACGTAATAATGCAAAATCAGCTGTTACGGCCGCCGTTGGCCAGCTGTTAGGGTTGCCAGCAATGATGATGGGGAGATAGAGATGAGCGATTAAGTCACTGTAACTGTGAATTGTGATTTGTGATTTTATCAATATTTATTATTTTCATTAACATCACGAACGATTCACGAAATAAAAATCTCTTTACGCACGATTCAATACAATAATCGTAATTTTTTTTGTTCATTTCGCATCACTCCCGATTCAACCACGATTTAGAAAGGCGTCACGAATGATCACGTACAATAAAAAATGTATCTACTAAAAATTGATTTAGCAAAATATTAAATGAAATATTATGTACAAATTAAATAATCGACATAATCAGTCAAAAAAAAGGGTTATATTTATTTTTCATTCATTATTTTTAAAACAGTTTCATATTTCTATTTAATTATATAAGCTTATCAAGTAATCACTTAATATCCGTGTTCGCATTTCTTTTAAAATATTTAAAGCACGAATTATTTTACCAAAATTCCAGATACATTAACTACAATAGTTCTATATTCTTTATATGATTTTGGTTTTTGTATGAAACTAAAAATTTAGTTATTGGTTCTAGCAGAGTTAAGCTCTTTATTATCGATTTGAACAATACTTTTGATCGCGAAATTTCTTTTTACCTTTAGAAAAATATCGTTCTGCTCTGATTAGAAAGTAAAACAATGGTTTTTGTATTCTGGATTAAAAAAAGGCAATTTAATGCAATGAATGCGGTTCCAACCAATTCTTAACTAATTTTTGAGTCCCTTTTTTAATGGATTTCATTCAAAAGCAAGATAAAATTAACGAAAATACAAAAATTCCAGCAAGGCTGCAAAACTCTAAAAATTTACAGAAGGTTCGGTCCGGGGTTCGAGCCCGTTGTAAAGCCTAGAATTCGGTTCGCGGACCGGTTCTCGGAACCCCTGAACCCAAGGTTTGGATTCGAACCTCGGTTCTCTTGAACATAGATGAATAATTTCCGCTTAGCTTAAATTAATAAGCATTCTTCTTAGATTGTAAAGTGTTGAAAAGGCCGTTAAACTGATTCCGGAGTTGCTGGAATAGCAAGTATAGTTAAGGCAATATTTTTCAAGTCGTCTTTTTTTTCACCTTAGCAAAATTTTAAAACATTTGTCGATGTATTGGACAATATCGAAGGAATCTATAACATAATTTACTGATTTGATATCAATTCTTCTTCGCAATATTAACAGATTCATTTAAAACTCTCATCAAGAATTTATTTTTGGAGCTTCAGCATGTCTGTAATATGTAATGTGAAGTTAACTAAGTTTGAAATCTCGGGTCTTAGAGAACTGCCATTAACAGAAGAAAGTTTATCGAACGAGTATAGTGATAATCAAAAGATTTCAGAACAGTTGCTTGAAATGAAAAGCAAGCGGAATAAAAATCCTTGCTAGTAATTGTAAACCCTGTAACTTTAAGTAAGATTTTTTTTTGGCTGCAGCAATAAAAATATATTTTGGAAAATCAAATGATTTTAGGTGGAGCTCTTTTAAAGAACTCTGAATAAAACTATTTCAAAACTATGTTTCCATACGCTAACAATTCATTCAAAAAGTCCGAAAGGTTCCCTAAATTGGCCAATTTAATCAAAGTTTCATAAAAATAAGGTCAAATTATTTGCCTATGGGGCCTTAGCTTTAGTAACGATAAGTACAGGAACGCATCCGCAAGCCGAACCTTACACTTCGCAACGGGTTCAAAGCTCCGGACCAAAACGTCATCCATCGTCATTTTGCAGGTTTTAAGTGCCCTATTTCACAATACACAAAAATATTTGTTTGCTGGTTATTATCGAATGGCAGCTTTCACTAAGCAAAGGTGCAGGAACTGTACCAACTTTTTACAAGACCAATTAAGAACATTCTAAGGGTAATACACAATTTTAAACTCATTGGCCTATTAAAATGGCTATTTTAATTTCCATGATTTCCATCCATGATTTAAATTGCAATCAACTTACTTTTTAAACATAACTTTTCCGATCTTTAAGTAAGAATACAAATTGGATGACAATACAACACCGTTCAAGCAGATATATCAATACTGTGGTTTCTTGACTTAATAATAATAGATTTTGGTTGACCTCAACGATATAAGATAGCTATATGAAGAAGCGATAGAATCTTGCTTAGCGTTTCGTGAAATTGAATTACGAAAACTAAAAATAATAATTTATAATTTATCTGGCGACCTATCTTATATTAAACTAGTGAGTTTAGCCGGCTCTAGGTCCGAAAAAGTTGCTACTGTAGTTGCAACTGTAAACAACTTATGCATACATCAAAATGAGCTGGTTGCCTATACGGTACCGTTTCATCATTCTCCCGAATGAATCTTTCCGCTGGAGAAACCAGGGTATCACTTGCCTTTTCATACAATCAATGCTTTGATCAGTTGGGATCCGCAAAAAAATAAAAATATTGTGTGAATTTTTGCGTTTATTTGGCGTTTACATACGTTGAGGGCCTGGTAAATTCTGCAAGTTTCTTTGAAATGCGCGATTGTGAAGACTCTTCATGTAGATTTTCCTAAAGATTCCCAAAGAGGTACAACAGTTGTTCTATTTTGAGAAACTGTATTTCGGCAAAATACAGCTTCCCCGTCGTAGCCACAGGTACGAGCCTTCCGTCATAACGTTTAAAATAATGGGTTAAGTGTCCTGGTTTGTAAATTTTACCCTAATAGGACGAACGAACACCTTTTCTGTATCCCTTAACATTTTTTTGTTATACTGTAAAACTCGCTAAAAATAGAGAAAATATTTGATGATTTCCCATTCCCATTTTGTGTAACGTACGAACGGCACTTAAATCAACCATTATTTCTTTGCTAAAGCAAAATTTTCAGCTGAGTATTTTACAATCATTGTCGCCAGCAACAAATTAGCCAATCACCATCAAAAGTGATGCTGCTTTTTAAAACCCCTAATCGAAACCGGACCAAAATAAAAACCGAAACAAATTTTTAGTGACCGTAACTGTATCCGATATTTGTTTCAGTTTTATTTCCTGTGATTCTAGATTTTAATGCACCAGTTTGAAATTCTTTTTTTCAATTATTCTTAAAAATTATTCCATTTTGGACTACTGGAGAGATTTTTAGAGAAATCGTTCAGCTTTGCCAAAAGATGCAGTCATCACAAATAGAAGGCGCCTCTTCAGGGGTCATACGAATCGATTGTTTCTATGGGAGCTTTTTGGACTTTGTTCTATTTTATTCGGCGTTCGGGTTCCTTTTTGGTTATTTGGCTTTTTATTTATTACTGGTACGGATATTTAATATACTATTAAATTTTATATGTTTGAGCACGATCGTTCCTTATGTAGTTATATGCAGAATTTATGTATTTGACGGCCTTGTATCAAGCTTGGTCTCAACAGCAGACTACCGGCCGGGACATTCCGACATTCTCCATCATCGGATACCGGACATCATCACACGAACTACTTTGAACCAGAGAATTAAACCGAATTGTTTTTATGGTTCCGGTTCGGGTACGTACTGAAACTTATATTTCGGTAAATAGTTCAGTTATGGTTCTAATTTATTTCGGTACACCGGTACGTATTGGTATGTACCAGATAAATTTAAAGAAAATGCCATCACAAAGTGGGTAAGCAACCCAGACACACAAAAAAACGGATATATTCGACTTACATAAATTTTCACTTGCTTTTGTAGCTTGTTTTCATAAAAATTTTTAATTATCGTTTTTTTTTGCTTTATCCGATTTTTTCAACTGAGCTTTAGCTTTCTTGGGTAGCTGGAATATCAAAAAAGCTGTTGACAGCTCCAACAATTGCAAAAACTGTGTCGACTTTTTATCTTTATTACTTTTTTTTAACGATTTAAGCTCAGAAAAACGTTGATAAATGCCATTAAACTGATTTGTTAAGATCAGGGAATCAAACCGAATCGTATTTCGGTTCCGGTTCCGATTGTGGTACGCACCGAAACTTATGATTTGGTAAAAGGTGCTGTTTTGGTTCTAATAGTATTTCGGTACAGGTACCAGAATTTTTATTTCGGCACACCGGTACCAGAGTGGGCCTAATTGATGAAATTTAATTAGTTGATTAGTCAACTAAAATTTTAGTTGATTAAATTCAACTTGATTAAATTTAATTAAACTAACGTTAAAATTTAACTAAAGTTGAATAATTGAAAGTTAAAGTTAAAGTTACATTTTCAACTATTGTTTTATTAAAGCCTCGTACGGAGAACGACAGAAAATTGCTTTCGTCACAGTATTTCACATAAATAGAAACACTTTCTAACAGCACATGAGCATCAAAGCAAAGCCAAGGTGTTCTAATTATATGAAATACTGTGACGAAAGGAATTTTCTGTCGTTGTCCGTACGGGGCTTTACAAATCAATGTACATTTTGATTTATGAAGTAATTATGGAAACCAATAATTCAAAAAACTCTGCGATTTTCGATGGGAATTTTTTCCAAAGAGATGAGTCGTTATCGACGGACGCAGTCTCGGTTGCATTATGTACCCTATGCCAAATGCGGATAAGGGGACATCATTCCAGTTCGTCAAATTTTATAAGCCATTTGAAAGAAAGCATGGAGATGATGTATACGCAGAATATAAGGAATACATGCAAATCAACAGACCTCGTCGTTTCCACAGCGATGATCATTTTGATAAACCAGGAAAAAAGCCTAAAGAGATATTGTCACAAGACTTCGCGAAATTGAGGACCAATATTTTTGCAAACTGTTCGAGAACCTTAATATAAAAAAGCATGGTATTAAAATTCTTCGAAGAAAAGCTTTGAAATCAATACTACTTGAAAAATATGAAACAGAGAAGCAGAATATTGGAATTATATTAGACGATGTAGATCATATATGCACAACCGCAGATATATGCTCTTCAAAACATAAAAGTTTTATGGGAGTTACTGTCCACTGGATAGACTCGCACTTAAAAAGAAAATCAGCATGTTTAGCAGTAGCGATTTATGGGGGCGCATAATTTTGAAAGAATAACAGAAATGTTATTCCTGATTTATAAAGATTATTGCATTGACTTAAAGAAAATAATACCGGTATGAACCGGTAAAATATGAAAAAAGCGGTCATTTGGTTATGTGCCCATCCAATTTCTTAGCGAAGACATATTTATTACAGCCCGGAAATGCAAGTACGCTTACTGGCCCTTCTCAAAGGCCACTCAATTGTGGAAACTTTGTTGAGTTTTCTGTCCACCATTTTAATACATCTTTTATATTTTATAAATGGGGTGTTTTCGGCTATTTATTAACACACCATTTAAAAACAGTTTTCTATTTACAAAGTTACAAAACGGTTTGTTGATGCGGATTTTTCTTTCTGTCTCTTTGTCAGTCTGTATTCGTCTATCTTCTCCTGTCTTCTACATACTGTTCTCGTTTTCGTCGTCGTCCATTCTCTATATACTGTGACCATCATTCGATTTATTACCAATACCTCAACACTCAAATATCGATACATATTTACAACTCAATTCATTTCACATAATTCTAAAGAATCCAATTTTGCAAATGTTTTAAGCTCATGAATAAATTCATGACTGATTTCGTTAAACAGTTTTGTAAAAATACTGAACTATTTCTATTGTCCTGCTTTTAAAGTATTTGTGCTGCTTATTTCAGTTCCGAGGTTAGTTTAAAGAGACTGTTTTCAAAGGCCAGACTCTTTTATAATGGAAATGGCTTAAAAGTACCCCAAAACTAAGTGCCAGCTGAAGAAACTGTACCGATATAATGTTGGGGTTCTTTTCGGTATTTTAGGTTCCAAAAATATCTGCGTTTGCGAATGGGATTGATTATAAACAAAAATATGTATTATCCATTAAGAATACAAAATCATTTATTTTAAGGTACGACAGTGTTTAATGTAAGTGCGCGAAATATGAATCGACTTCGTCTTCACTTTCAGATAAAGTTTCAAAGCTGAATTTTTTTTATAATTAGTTGGACTTGAATAAGAATGGATAAAATTCTTGAATACATGGAAACTAGAAAATTCTGAGAAAATTTTCCAAAACTAAATGTTTGGGTTCGTTTCGGTATCTTCGTTCCAAGAATATCGGTTCTTGGATAACGGTGTACAAAAAAATTAAAAATATGGGTTCTGAGTTTTAATAGGTTTTTTTCGGTATACTGTTCCGGTTCTGGTTTAGGTTTAATTTCCGGCTTTGATCTGATCTTTTCTCCTGATCCTTAAAATCATGCAAAGTTTCAAAAATTAGATACATCTAAGTGGTTTTTACGAAGAGAAATAGAAGTAATACACCTAAGGGCCGAATTCTCTGCTCCCAGATAGCTTAAATGTGGCAGAAGAACTATAAATTTATTCTGCAATTTGTTATTTAATGTGAGAGAAAGCTCTATGTAGAACATATGAAATTGGCCCTAAATTACTAAATTATATATTATTTAAACTAAACTAATTTATATAATAAAATACTCAGAAACATGCGAATCTGCTGTTTATATAGGAATCTGTGCCCTCTTCCCTACAACTGTGATTTGTTACGAAAGTAACAATACTCGTGACTCAGTGCTCATCTCTAATCGTAGGGTTCGCTCACGTTGTTTACGTAAAATTATACAATTTCCTTATAAAATGTCTAGAAATGTATTTTTATCAATTGCAAACCTGGTTAAGACCATAGAGCGTCTACTACTACCTCATGGAGGACCTCCGCCAGGTGAGTGGTTGCTTTGCAGTAAAAAGCAAAGCTTAAATTAACCACTATTTCATTTCTCAGGTTTGGCTCTGGCCGGTTTTGAGCACCAACAGAACAGCAACAACACTGCACAGGGATTAGGAGCCAGTTTGAAGCAACTGCTGGGCGATGGCATTCTCTGGGCAGTGCCCAAGCATAGACGCTCTGTAGAGAAGCGTTTAAACCGCAAGTTTGGTTATCCGGAATATGTGTGGAAGCCACTAAAGGAAAAGAGGAATCTTCGATCGTGCTTGCAATGTGGACATGACCATGAACTGGGTGTGCTGTGTCGTAAGTGGCTATGAACATCTGTTAGGGTCTATCTACTTAATGATTTATGCTGATTTAGCTCACTGTTACGACAAGGTGCGCCAGGAAACCCAGCTTATGCAGGACAAGATACAAGAACAACTCGGCCTAGATCCCGTTGAGAAGGAGGTGATTGTACTGTACGAGGGTGAGAAGGCGGAACAGGCAGCCGACGCACTGCAAGGCAAACGGATTGTGGAGATGCCAAAGCCACGGCCCATGTGGTTCACCAAGAACCTGCTGCAAAAATCCACACAGCAGACATCGGAGTCCAAAGAAGTTAAACCCTCCGATTTGGGTTAAACCCCATATCTATTATGTTGTGCATTAAATGATTCATTTTGTTTTTCATTTATTTCAAGTAAATTGTAAACTTTTTGCTTGTCTTAGAAATCCATTGTTGAAATCCTGGGCACTCATAGGCTTGCGGCCCTCAACACGCAACTGCAGAACCTCCAGCTGAGTGCCCTGGGCGCAACCTACCAGCAGGGATTTAGATGAACGTTGATAGATGAAGTAGCCAGGTTGTTGGAGTGGCAATTCCTTTTCGGGTAGACGAAGCTCTAGCAGTTGCACTTGCTTGTCCAAAAAGTTTGTGTTGAGGTTTTTGAAGCCATAGAGCGCACGATGTCGAGCATACAACTCCATTGCCTGGAGTTCTGACCAACAAATCTGTGTCACATTGGAGGTGATTTTTGGAGCTGGAGAAAAATAAAAAAAAATTAATCAAGAAAAACATTTTGATTTCCCACAGCATTTACCATAAGTGGCATTTGCATTATCCTGTGGCTGAGCATTCGCCAGTCTCTCATGCAAATTGTTTACAGTATCCACCAGCAAGTCAGCTCCTAACAACGCCAAGGAGGTATGCAGTTCAGGCATATAAATGTGCCTTCTTATTGAAACTTCCTGCTGAGCCAAAATCTGAGCGAAAAGAATAAATCAATTGGTTTTGAATGTCCAAACTTATTTTCGCTTTCTCACCGCTCCAATATCAAACCGATGCGGTTCAATTTTCATTATGGTAACGCCCGTTCGGGCATCTTCCCTCATTATTGCATAGATAATGGGTGCAGCTCCTCTCCAGCGCGGCAAAAGACTAGCATGTACATTGATCATTCCCTTGGGAAAGGCGTTTATTATTTGCGCAGGTATCAGATGCCCAAATGAGACCACCACGCCCAAGTCATAGGCCAGACAGTGCGATGCCTCGATGGGCCAACGCAGTAGAGGAAGCTTTGCTCGTTCGGCAAAGACGCGCACACAGTTGGAGGGACTCTTGAAGGAAGTCACCACACCCAGGTTGTGCCTGGAAAGGGCAAAGCATTGGTATTTTTTATCCAATGGTTATTATTTTGAGTCACCTGCAATTCTTGTAAAGAGCCTGCAAACTGGGCAGAGAGAAGTTGTCCGTGCCAAAGAATAGAATTTTAGGTGTTGGGCAGGTGGAGTTATAGCGCTTTATGCTTGGCCATGCATTTGGAAGCACTTTTCTTTTATATTTAAAAAGACTATTGATTAAACTTTTGCTAAATAAATAAGACATTTGCTAAATCTATTGAATAATACAAAACGCGATGTAAACAAAAACAGCTGTTTTGCGCCCAGCACGGTCTACCTATCGATAGCATAAGTAAATCGATTGTTCGATAAAAAATATTAGAGATGAGCAACTAAGTTATTTCACAATGTAGCAGTTACTGCTAGTGATTTAAGGCGCGAGAATTAATATATGATCTGGGGCCAATACCTGTTATAGTAATCTGCAGACTCCAAATATTATTCGGCAGACATCTGAGACATTTACGAATACGACGATTTATTGAATAAGAAGAACACAAATTTCATATGATTGTGAAAAATATTGAGATTATCAACGGTGTCAGAGAAATCTCTTCCAACCAAATTCCAACCCAAAACCAATTCTTGTTGTCACAGAAATCTCTTTCGGCTGGTTTCAAATCTCTCGTGTTTTGTCGGGAGATTTAGCTAAATTCACCAAACAAACAATTTCGATATGCAAAATTAGTTATGGAAATGTGAACAACATCATTTTTCTGGATAGGTTGCATCAAATTAATTAAATATTTTATTTGTTTTACATATTAAAATTTGCGCTTTCACAGAGCCCTCAAGTTATAGAGTCGCCGTCTGTGTACCAACATTGGCACCCACAAAGTCTTAAAGTTGTCAAGTTATATTTTATGATTGGCGCAAATATATTTTTTAAATTTTGCATCTTATTTTTGAAAAATGTGACTTAAATTTGAATTATAATTTAAAAATGCATTATAAAACACTTAACACTATCAAAAAATTGAATTTAAACATAAAATTAACTCATAACTAGAAGATGGGAATTTTTTTGCGAGAAAGGGCAACCTTGTTAACACATTGGATAGAAATGGACGATTAGCATGGACACAAACCTTCCAACTCGATTTTCATATAAGAAAACAAAATCTCTGTAAGTTCTGGGACACCGACGGATTATTCGAGCGTTTTGCAAACCAACCGAGGCCAAAATCTCTAGTGATTTCTGTGACACCCCCGTATATGTCCAAGGGACCCGAAAAGAATGCGTGTACGCTGCGAATGTTCTTTGATTACTAAATCTTAAGTCTAATTACAGTCTCATATTAGTGTTTTTGTGTGTGCATAGGTGAATTTGAATGTGGTATAATGAAATGGAATAATTGTGAATCAATAGTTAGGCTGCCTTCACACTATTCGACACATGAGACATGAAATGAAACATGTTTATCGAATTCATCAGTTAGATTTAAACGTTAGTTTTAAGTTTTGTTATCCTCGGGCCCGGGAAAACTGGAATGAACTTCCAGGGGGTAAATCAGTTGAAACGGTCGTGGCACCTGCTGATTCTTTAAACGATCATTGCAAGCTCTGGTTCGCCCATCACGTCCGGTATAGGTCGCTATTACAACTGCCAGCTTCAACATTAGTCGCGCTTGATTATCACCCTGAACCAATACTACGTCGCCTTTTGTTAAGCTTCTTGATTTCGAGGGTTTATTGAAATGGAGGGCTTGTAGTTGGGCCAAGTACTCGTCACTCCCTCTTTAAATGTAGCGCTTAGTCATTAAGGTTCTAGTACGCCAAATCTCTGCCAAATTGCTTCCATCAAGTTTAAAGTTATCGCCGCCTAGTAGTCCGCACTTGACCAAAAAATGAGCTGACAACACTCTCTACCTCCGCTAAGAAAGTTTCAAGGATCGGCTGCTTCAATTTGGTCTTTCCTATGACTGCCTTCAGAAAGTCCTTTACTGTGCGCACGACCCTTTCCTAGAACCCGCCCCACCAGGCGTCTCGATCGGGAATGAACTTCCATCTTATTCCAGCACGAGCAGTAAATAGACGGATTTCGGTACCTCCCATCAGGCTCTGCAGCTTTTGCAGCTCCAGGCTCGTCCTCTTGAAGGTCTTCGCATTGTCCTACATGATAACCTTCACATCAGCTCTGCGCGCAATAAATTTCTCTGAGTGACGCCATCGTCAGTGATCACGTAGCGTGGGCCAGCGAAGTCTAGTCCAGTTGTTTCGAATGGTTCGCCAGCTCCGAGCCTGTCCTTGGGTAGACTGGTCCATGGCTCAGATGCGCTCTTGCCGTGCAGTCTCTTGCACACGACACACCGCTGTAGTACGCTCTTGATTAGTTGACGCCTCTTGATGATCCAAAAACGAGTTCTTGAGTTTGGGTCAGTGTGGTATTGACCCCGCATGGTTGTGTTAGATTTAAACTTCAGTTTTTAGTTTTTACAATCATTCTGTATGTATTTGTTTTGGTACA
The DNA here is from genome assembly GCA_018904235.1 of Lordiphosa stackelbergi. Taxonomy (NCBI): domain Eukaryota; kingdom Metazoa; phylum Arthropoda; class Insecta; order Diptera; family Drosophilidae; genus Lordiphosa; species Lordiphosa stackelbergi. Next base: position 12,687 of record JAEIFU010001134.1, on the reverse strand, counting down.
CAACCGGTTTGCATCCCAGTTTCTATTAATATTCTTAAAGTAGTCCACAGTGTTGTCAGCACTTTTTTAGGAATTTTCGAAACACTTCTGGAATTTTATCTTTGAGATAGCGTTTTGTTTTTTTCGTCACAAATTCACCTCAATTCCGTACCGATTCCGAACGTAAAGAATCTTCTCGAAGGCAAGTGCCTTTGTTATTGTATTACAATGGAAGATTTAAAAGCATTTCGCTGGATCATCTCTAAAATAAGTTTTACAAAATTAAGTCAGAGTTTGAAATTATTTGAAAATGATCGCTATGATGTGCTATATCTAAATTTAATGTGATGATATATTTAAGACATCGAATGATGGGCACACCGCAAAACACTGTAAATGAAATGGACTGACAGATAGAAAAAACCGTATGGAGACACTGCATATAGTGGACCGTGGAAATAGTGTTTAAATAAAAAGCCAGAAAAAAACCTCGCTTACATTCTTTAAAGCCATTTATCTGTAAGCCCTTATTTCTTATGTTTTTCGTGATTTGGGACCCTAAATCATTTAAATTTTTTAAAATTTTGCCACCACTGCGTCTCGTTACTTGGCTAATATTCGTGACTAGTAACACACAATTGCTCATCTCTAGGCAGCAATCTTCTGTTCATCTCTGAACGCTTTCGCCTTGCCGGCAATTGTTAAATTTTCAATATGTCACAACCAACAAGCGATGCCCGTGTACCAGACGAGGAGAGTGATCTGCTGCAGATCAAGCCACTGTAAGTGTCAGATATCCGTCCCAGTGACCATTCTCAGTGTTGTTTTTATTCCCCCAGTGGTGCCGGCCAAGAAGTGGGACGCTCCTGCATCATGTTGGAATTTAAGGGCAAAAAAATCATGCTTGACTGCGGCATTCATCCCGGACTGTCTGGCATGGACGCCCTACCCTATGTGGACTTAATAGAGGCCGATGAAATTGATTTGCTGTTTATCTCACAGTGCGTACTCCGGATATAGATTTTATTTATCGTTGGATGTTTGTTCGAACTCTTGCACGTTTCTTGCAGTTTCCATTTGGATCACTGTGGTGCTCTACCGTGGTTCTTGATGAAGACCAGCTTCAAGGGCCGCTGCTTTATGACACACGCTACCAAGGCCATCTACCGTTGGATGCTCTCAGATTATATCAAAATCAGCAACATATCCAGCGACCAGATGCTTTACACCGAAGCCGATCTTGAGGCCTCTATGGAGAAGATCGAAACGATTAATTTTCATGAGGAGCGCGATGTAATGGGCGTGCGCTTCTGCGCGTATAACGCAGGCCATGTGCTGGGCGCTGCCATGTTCATGATAGAGATCGCTGGCATTAAGATTTTGTACACAGGCGACTTCTCCAGGCAAGAGGATCGACATTTAATGGCTGCCGAGGTGCCGCCCATGAAGCCGGATGTGCTGATCACAGAGTCCACCTATGGCACGCATATCCACGAGAAACGCGAGGATCGTGAGAATCGTTTCACCTCGCTGGTGCAAAAAACTGTCCAGCAGGGCGGTCGCTGCCTGATTCCCGTCTTTGCCCTGGGTCGGGCCCAGGAACTGTTGCTTATACTGGATGAGTATTGGTCTCAGAATCCCGATCTGCACGAAATACCCATTTACTATGCCTCGTCGCTTGCGAAGAAGTGCATGGCTGTGTACCAGACCTACATCAATGCCATGAACGATCGTATCCGCCGACAGATAGCCGTAAACAATCCCTTTGTATTTCGTCACATTTCCAATCTGAAGGGCATCGATCATTTCGAGGACATTGGACCATGTGTAATTATGGCCTCGCCCGGTATGATGCAGTCGGGTCTGTCGCGTGAGCTCTTCGAGACCTGGTGTACGGACCCCAAAAATGGCGTTATTATTGCCGGTTATTGTGTTGAGGGTACACTGGCAAAGACCATTCTCTCTGAACCGGAGGAAATTACTACACTATCGGGCCAGAAATTGCCCCTCAACATGTCCGTCAATTACATTTCCTTCTCTGCACACACAGACTACCAGCAGACCAGTGAATTCATACGCTTGCTGCGACCCACACATGTGGTGCTCGTTCACGGCGAACAGAACGAAATGTCCCGCCTAAAACTGGCCCTGCAGCGCGAATATGAGGCGGATGCCAGCACGGACATAAAGTTTTACAATCCACGCAACACACACGCCGTCGATCTGTACTTTCGGGGCGAGAAAACAGCCAAGGTGATGGGTCATCTGGCGGCCAATAAGCCCGAGGTGGGCAGCAAGCTGTCCGGTGTGCTGGTTAAGCGCGATTTCAAGTATCATTTGTTGGCGCCCTCGGATTTAGGCAGTAAGTATGAAAGTAGATGGAAAAGTAATCAGCTTTCACAACAGCTTTTAGAGGTTCAAATTGCTAAAATTTTTAAGAAAATGAAACTGGGAGAATGGTTGTAATACTTGACGGTCTTCGTAATATGTCCGACGTTTTTTGATTTGAAATTATGTTATACTTGAAGGCAAATGTTAAAATTTGCAAGTTCTTTAATGTTATAAACCTTTTTCCAAGCGCGACGTAAAAAAAAAAAATTCCCTGCGGCGCTCTTTCTTTTTTCCAATTTTACATTCACAGCAGGGATTAAAACTGATATGAATTTCGGTTTCGGTCAAGGCATTTATATTGGCCTAATGCTTTTTTTTAATTGTAGAGGAATCGTACAAGTAACCAATGCCCGCTTTTGTTTTCAATGCTATCGCTCCCAAACTTTTCACAGATCAATATTATATACTACCACACAATTCTGTCAAGTTTAATTCAAATCGGATGACTATAGCATATAGCTGCCATAGGAACGATCGGTCCAAAAAGTTGTTCTAGTGAGAAAAACTTTTTCAATGGTCTTTACCTTTTCCAGATATAAATGTTATCTGTTTTAACACAATTTTGAAGAATTTGATCAAAATCGGTGAATATATCGTTTAGCCATGTAACAAACTGGAATCATATATCATGCTCTAAGGATATATTATCTTCGGTCGCGCCGAAGTTAGCTTTCCTCTATTTTTTATATGTAAATCCATCAGAAAACCACTTTTTTATATATAAATCCATCCGTTTTCCATTATAACCGTAATCGAAATCGGACGAGTTGGTCTTCGCAACCGATTTGTTGACAAAATATGTTGAAAAATTTGATGCATTCAGTCTGTGTTTAAGGAAACTGCTTGTGAAATCTTATTTCAATAATTATTCGAAAAATTTCTTGTTTTGGGGACAATAATGCGGTAATTCGTCCTTCTCATTCCGCCAAAGCCTTTTCATGTTTTGTATGTGGAAATGAGTTCGTGAAATAAAATCGCAGTTTACTTTTGTTAATTCTTCTTGGTCTTTCCACCTCAGAAACACACAAATAATTTTATGAATTAAATGTTTTTACCAGGGAATCAAACCGAAACGATTTTCGGTTCCGGTTCTGTTTTGGTTCTGATACTGTTTCGGTATAAGGTTCCGGTTCCGATACCTTTTTATTTCGGTATACCTGTACGTACCGGTATGGACCGGTAAAACTATGGGAAATTTGAAAACTTTAGTCGAAACAATTTCGCATGTTTGCATTCATAAGATCATTAAAATGATATTTAATAAACAATGTCTTCACCAAACTTAACGTTACTTAAAATATAAAAAAGTTAGTTACAAAGAAGGTAATTAATGATCATTTCTTAGGAGCATGATAGCGGTCAATGTATTTCTGTACTTCTGATTTCTTAGCGGAGTCATAATACCGGAGTCATAACACCGGAAAATAACCGTTTTACGCTTATTTGTCGAATTTTCTGACCACCATTTAAGTAGATTGTCTCTATTTTGTAAACGTTTTAAGCTGTGGAAAACAGAGATTGATGCCATTAAACTGTTTTGTGAAAATACTAAAGTTTTTGTATTGTCCTGATTGTTTTTATAGAAATTCATATATAAATCGACATATAAACATATACATTCATATAAAATCACCACATTCAGTCAAAGTACTTGGGTCAGAGCTGCTTTCTTCATTTATTTGCAATTGATCAGAAGTGGATAAAATTCTTCAACATATATCTGTCAAAGCAGTTCCACATGTACTTTTCTGTTCAGAGGTTAGCCTGACATTATGGTCTAAGAAAAGGCCACATAGCTATACATTATTTTCAAACAGACTGGTCTCGCGATTTTCTATTTCACTGAACAAGAGTTTGGCCAAACCAGAATGTTTTTTTATTTGAAGCTATCAATTTAGCCAAATTGCGTACAAATCCGCCAAATCTAACTGCTCGTTTCGCCGTTTAGATGTTGCATTCAGAACCGAAACCGTACCGGTACAACGTTTAGGTTCTTTTCGGTTCTAAAAATATCGGTTCTCAGATACTGGTATACAAAAAATTTTAAATGTCGGTTCCGGTTCGGGTTCCGGTTTTGAGTTTCAATTGGTTCTTTTCGGTATACGGTTCCGGTTCCCGTTTGACTCCCTGGTTTTTACTATCATTAAATCTGCCGAGCGTTTTAAACATTTTAAAGCCTGTAAAAGGCATTTGTGCTTAACCGAAAATTAAAATATTTCGATTTAGCTTCATGATAAAAATGGAGAGGCACCTAAATTTCTTATGTTGCAACTCATTTTCAACAAAACATTGTGTGGAAATTATGCAGGAAATTAAGGGCGAAATTTAATAGTATTGCTGTAATTATGAAATTATTTCAAATAAAAAAAATAGAGGAAAGCTAACTTCGGCTCGACCGAAGTTTATATACCCTTGGAGCATGATATATTCCTGCCATTTTTTTATATGGCAGCTATTCGATATATTCATCCGATTTTGATCAAACTCTCTAAAATTGTGTTGAGACCGATAATATTTATAATTGGAACGTACAAATACGCTACCATTGAAAACAAAAAAGTTTTTCGCACTAAAACTATTTTTTCGACCGAGCATTCCTATGGCAGCTATATGCTATAGTCATCCGATTTGGATCAGACTTGACAGAATTATGTTAACATATCATATTGATCAGTTACGAGTTTGGGAGCGATAGCATTGAAAACAAAAAATTTTTTCATACTGAAACTTTTTTCAGACCTATCTTTTGTATGGCAGCTATACTATATAATTGCCCAATTTGCATAAAACTTGCTGATATTATGTGAAAGCATAAAGAACTCATAAATACGATGGTTGGGTCCGATAGCATTGAAAACAAAAAAGTTTTTCTCACTAGAACTACTTTTTCAACCGATCGTTCCTATGGCAGCTATATGCTATAGTCGTCCGATCCGGCCGGTTCCGACAAATGTGCAGCGTATTTGTACCAAATGACTTTGTGCAAAGTTTGGTTACGATAGCTTTAAAACTGACGGAGGAGATAGCATAGAAACAGACGGACGGACAGACGGACATGGCTATATCAACTCAGCTCGTCATGCTGATCAAGAATATATATACTTTAAGTGGTCGGAGATGCTTCCTTCTGTGCGTTACAAACATCTGGACAATTTCAATATACCCTCTCCAAGGGTATAAAAAACGTTATCCAAGAAACTTAGACCTGGAAATGATAATGCAGTTGAATTCCTGAGGTAACTCAAAAATTGTTATAGTACAACATGTATAATTATGACATCTAGAAAAACAACATGAAACTATGGCCTTTGTTTTCGCCTTTGTAATGAGTAATATTCACAAAACAAAAAGAAAAACAAAAATTTGAAAACAGAAAACTAGCATATAAACTTAAAGCACGATTTGACTGATCGGTTGCTTGTCAAAAGTTGGTTAATAAGAAGAGAGAAACTTTACATAAACAAAAATCCGTAATTTTTTGTTGGGGCCAATATTCCCATGGCTCAGAACACCCCATCTTCCCTCCCCTAAGGTAATATTTTGGACCGTTTCTTTTTCCAAAAACAGTAGGTTCTGGAGGTCACTATAAATTAATAAGGTTCGGTTATTGGTCCGGCTCAAAATACTAAATTAATCTAAACCATTGGGCACCACTGGCACCACTTCACACTATCAAGCTTATTTATAGAACACACGTTTTCTCTCTCACTATGCGCAGCTGTGACGCCGGCAGAATTATGAGTTACTATCCCATGGGATAGGCTTTTGGCATTTTGGGCACCACTGATCTAAACCAATCAGGTTGGGCTAGTTAGCCCAGGGGTTTTAATCTTCATATGTTTTAAATATGTAGAAGTCCACAAAAATCTTAGTAATTTCCTGAGTGGCTAAATATTCCATTGCGGAAATGGTATTTTCTCTGTCGATTGACTCTAATCCTTGCTTCTTCCCCTAGAGTATACCGACATGAGCATGTCTGTGGTGACGCAACGTCAATCCATACCTTGGGGCAGTTCACTGACCACACTGGAACTGCTGTTGGATCGCATTGGCGCTGGATGCGTGGAGGTAGTTGAAGCAGAGCGCAAGTTGCGAGTCTTCAATTGCATTGAACTGACGGTGGAGCAGAAGATCATCATTATGGAATGGCAGGCAACACATGTGAACGATGTATATGCGGATGCAGTGCTGGCCTGCATCATGCAATCCGAGCTGGGCGGCACCAACATCAAGGGGGCCACAAAGCAAACCAAATCGGAACATTCTCGATTTCGTGAGTGTTTACTTGAGACGCTGCAGGACACCTTCGGTGACAGCTGCGTGCCCAAGATGTTTAAGGGTGACTTGCTGCCGGTGACGGTGAGTGGCAAACGGGCTGAGATCAATCTGGAGACCCTGGTAAGCACAGCCCTTTGATTATTTTGCGGTTTCCCCTCAATATTTTCTGTTTTAACCTTACAGACTGTCCACTGTGCCGAGGACGATGTGCTGCGTCAAATGCTCAACACTACAGTTCAGAAGCTGCATCAGACCCTCGTCTCCGCCCATTAACAATCTTCAAATGTGTAAATGTTCTTTATTGGATGACAGATAAAATGAAGATTTATTTAAATATTAAAATAAACTTTAAATGTTAACGCTGAGTGCTCTTGGCAATCTGCTCCTTTAGCACCAATATGCTGGCCCTCTGCTCTGGCGGCAGCTGGGCAATTTGCTCGTCTGACAACTGCAGCACTTGCATGATTAAAGCTGCCTTCTCCTGATCGGAAGCATCCGAGGGCAAGACCCCATGGGCTCCCAGGCGACTCTGCAGTTGCTGGGCAGCCGCCTGTTGCTGCTGCGTAGGTGGCTGCACCTGTGGCGGCTGCTGTTGCGGCACTGGACCAGAGCGCAATCGTGGATCCATGGGACGCTGACGCGGATCGCTTGGGTAGGGCACTGGGGCAACGGGTGCCGGTCCTTGCTGTTGGGTCGGCATTTGGGCGCGAGTTCGCGGATCCATTAGGGGCGGTGGCACCGGATTCGGCATCACCTGCCGCATATCCTGGTCCAGATTCCTAGACATCATGCGTGGATCCATGGGCATGGGACCACCACCGCCACCACCTCCCCCGGGAACCATGCGCAAGTCAATGTCATTGGAGTGCATGGAATTAAAGTTCGGTCCAGGCACTGGCATGGGCCCAGACTGCGTGGGCTGTTGCAGTGGTGGCTGCTGCTGGGCTGCCGGCACCATGACCGGATTGGCATGCGGATTGCCACCCAGCACTGGCGGCATCTGGTTCGCCTTGAAAAGCATGCCCAGAGCCTGCTGAGGGTCCACGATGCGCATTACCACCATGGCCTGCAGCAGGGCATATGCCAGCTGGGGGTTCAGCATCAGCATCTGGCGTGCCTCCGACGGATTGCTGACAATGCACAGCTTCATCTGCTTCATAAGCTCGTACATCTGCTCGGGCGGCAACGAGGCAACCGTTTTTGTTATCAGCACGGGCGCATCATCAGGTTCGCAGGGCTCGCCATATGGATTCTCCACCTGCGGCCCCTGCAACAGTTGCTGCATTTCCATTCGAGACTTTTCCGTACAGGCGTTGTCAACGCGCAATGTTCGTCCACCAATCTCATAGCCATTCAAATTCCGCATGGCACTCAATGCCGTCTCTTGATCCTTGTACTCGCAGAAACCAAAACCCTTGGGCTTGCCACTCTCGCGGTCAAAGACAAGTCTGCAAGGAGGGGCATGGATTAGTATTAAACGCTTTACAAATGGATTTATATTTTCGTTTTCTTACTTGAGCGACAGCACGGGACCAACCTCGCTGAAAATTTCCTTCAACTTCTCCTCGGTGGCCTCGTATGGAATATTTCCAACGAAAACCGACCTCATTGACTTGTCCATAATGCTCTGATCCTGTATCTTATCTGCCATTGTGATTTTTATTTGGTTTGCACTTGTCAAAAGTATAGAAACTGTGTTATTAAACAAAATTAAATCAAAGTAGTCGCCGACAACAATGTTTTTTATTTTTCTTTCTATCTTCGATAACGATAGTCTAGGGTTGGCGAAGTTTTCGTGCTCACGCAGGAAAACTTTTAATAATTTATTTGAATTTAAACTATCACGATATTACGCTCGAAAATAGAGCGTAGTTTCATTTTTTTCAAGCGATGTAAAAGGTGCTAAATAACCAGGAATTTTCAATGGATGATGTGCACAATCTGATAGCTGAACTCGAGGAGGAGACGGCCACCAATACACCACCAACTCCGATTCCCACTCCAGCTTTCCCAACTGTGCCTGAATATTCGCCCAGCAAAGCACCCAAATTGCTCAACAAATCGTCGATCAAAATATTGAACAAGGGCGCCTACAAAGATCCAGAGCCTCGCCTGTCCGCACCCCAAAATAAAAGCGATGTGGATGGTAATGTCTTTATTACATATATCTTAGATGCACAAATACCTGAGGACACCGAGGAACCCGTCAAGAACCAAATATCCACAATAGTACCGGTATTGTTTTGGTTATTACACTCGTAGAGAGAAAAAGGTATTCTAAGTTGGAAAAAATGAATGTTACGGGGGGCGAAACATCTGACGAAATTTGCGTTATCAGTTCACGCTCGTCACGATTCACGTTCACGAGACAAGCACATCTCTAGTCACAGTGCAACGAGTCAGAAAGCAATGTTGAAAAGTGTTTGCCATAGTCATTCGTTTTACAGCACTCCAACGCCTGGTGTTGTAATTTTTCTTGTTCGTAAGGTGAAAACGAATTAAACGGCTATTTAATCGTGAAAAGTGTACAAAAATTAATCAATTTTATGGGAAACCATAGCTGGCAAAGGTGTTTATCATTATACCATTCGGGCTCGTTTATAATCCAACATTAAGTGCATGAAAAACGTGCCTGAAAAATTTACTTTGTGTGTAGCCGAGGCACACACGCACACTCGCACACACACACACACACCATGTCGATAAACGCAGCAATGGCCTCGCAGCATATATAAAAGCTCAGTTGTATATAGGAGAAGAAGGAGCGAACAAAGCATAAGACGAGAAGAAAGATTTGTGTCATTGAACGAGACGCAGGGAATCAGGAGTCGGACGGTGTCCACTCCAAGTTGTTGCTGTTGCAGGCAGGTGCATAGCCTTTCAAGGATACACGAGCTCTTCCTAAATAAAAACTGGCTCTCTCGCCACACACATGCCGCAATTAGTGCTCTTTGAACAAATGCACTTACATTCATACGTACATACTTGCATATGCATATTTCCCCGCTGTGCATCGTCAATTGCCGTTCCATGGACGAAATCAATTAAATGCAATAGTAAAACAGAAAAAGTTTTAAGTATAAAAGCGAAATACACTGACAAAATTGTGTGTGTGTGTGTGTGTGTGTGAACAAATCGCGTGTGCGTGTGTGGAAAACTGAAGCGGAAAATACATAAACTGAAAAAAAGACAATAAGTCAGTGGGCAAGATCACATATGTACATACACTCACACGATTGCAACCTGCCAACAGAAAAAGGTTCGTAAGAGGGCACGGCCTGTGTTGGTTAGTGCATTCATTCATACATCATTAATTAGGTGCTCCGGCTCCGGTGAGCTACCAAATGGAACTCCTGCCGATATACATACTCTTGATTTCGTTCTTCTATTTTCTTTTGGCTGCTTCTCTCGGTGTGTAACCTTTGGGCAAAGGAAAAATCAATAGCAACAGACGTAGACATTTGTATTTGCCGCTGTTTATTTGTCCTCCACCTCCACCAACCCGCAGTCGCTGCAAGCCACCCTTGCAGACCCAAAATGCTCTCAGATAACCAAACAAATTTAGCAACATAAAGCAAATATAAAAGAAAAAAAACATAAACAAAAACAAAAGTTTCCCATTTCGAACAGAGAAAAAAGCAGCCAAAGCAACACTAAAACAACAACAATATTAAAAACAGCAACAACTCGTCATCGTCGGGCAGGGTCGTTGTCGTCCTCGGCCGCCATTGAACAAAAAGCTGTTCCAAAAGTTGTTGGACACACAACTTGGCATTCCACTTCCACTGTGCACACTGTTCAACGGTGTCAGGCCGAACGAAGCTTTGCCCTGAGCCACTGCTGATGCTTGTGCGCTTTTACCCAACCTTTGGGCTACCGTTTAATTTGTAGCATAGTTAAACCAAGAAAACTGAAATACGAAATCTATACCCCTTTAAAAAATGAAATATTTTTGTATACCTTTATCAATTTCAAATGACTCAAAGGGAATGCCAACTCGTGCACAACTTGAATTTTTCAAAAATTCAGAAATTTGTTGTTACAAAAAAACATTAGATTCAAGAAAAATTAAGTTTCTTAAGCTATGGTCCCACAGGCAAATAATTTGCCCAAATTTTCATAAAAATTTCTCTAAATAGCCATGATTAAAGATTTTGCACAACTTAAAAAATAAAACTATGGTTCCATACGTAAGCAATTTGATCAAAAATAGGCCTATTTAGTAAATTTTTCATCAAAATTTGGGAAAATTATTTGCCTGTGGGACCTTAGTTTTACACATTTCGAGAATACAATTTCTTATAAAAATGAAAAAAATTTTATCAAATATACGAAAAGTCGAACACCTCAACGTAGAATGTCTTCTTTTAAAGAAATGCCTTCCAAATAATAAGGTTGGTCGTATTCCCTAAAACATGGATTATTTTCAGAGATATTCTCTAACCGTCTATCTGTTTCGAAAAAGATTACAGTGGCTAAATCCGAAGAGTATGGTAGGTTGGACACAAATCGTAGAACTTTGCTTGCCGGGGTGTAAGGGAGTGTGAGAAATCCCACACACAAACAAAACAAATTTGGTGTACGGAGTACTCCAAACTGTTTGGGAGCACAAAAAAGTCATTTATTGAGCGTGTGGAACCTAAAAACAAATTAGTGTGCAGAGATAGCCAACAAATGCCAAAATCGCCAAAAAAAAATGCCAAATTTTAGATTTTTAAGTAAATCTAACACGGTTTTCAGATGCGATTTGTTTATGAGAATTTAAAAACATCAATAAAATAATGCAGATTATGAAATACGGATAGTTGAGGGAGTAGCCAGGGGGCACCTCTAACCCACAAATCGTATTGGAAGAGAGATGAAGATGCCAGAAGCAACCATCAATGTCTCAGTTGCCTTGCTTGCGGCTAGGGGGAAATACGGGAAGATTGACCAGGGCTATGAGAAGACAGTTTGTAAGATCTAATGTACTTCACACAGAATGGGATGTTAAATAGATACATACGTAATAATCACGGTACGCGAAAATTGCATTCGAATCAATGAGCCTGGCTGGTGGCTTCCGACTAGCGCTCACAGAAAGCCATTTGAAAAGCAAACTTTCGGACATGACAATTCCGAATGATATAGAACTTCACATAGAGACTCAATTTAAAACTCAGCAAGCCCCCAGGCTTGGTTCGGAGGGTAAGGACTGGGGTCAGCATAGTTGTCACGCCCTTTATGACGAGGGACATCATCGTGCCCCTTTCAAGACGTACACAACAGTTCGAGACAAATCTTCCATATAAGCGCCAACAGTTTTAGTTGCCTCTTTGAATTGCTGGAACAGCACTTGGTGCCAAAACGAAAAATCCTCTCCAACCGCAATACGAATCTGGTGTAGTGCAATCAAAAAACTTTTACTATTGTTGCTTTTAAATTTTCATTTTCATCAAAATTTGGGTCTTTGCCTCTACGGTATTAATCAGCGCAATTTGTTCTTCATCATGCAAGCTTTTCAAATGATTTTTACGCTCACCCTTTTTGTCGGACATTTTTTTCTTCTGACTGTCAAAATAAATAAATTTAATTAATTTGGGCGCACAAAAATGCTCGAACAACATCTCATACCATCCACAAATTCAGAGTTCGATCATGGAGCAAAGAATATTAGAGAGAACGTTTGCGCTGCCTCTCAATTTTGCAGGTGCTAAACGATAGTGCCCTAAAAGATACTTCAAAGTGCCAGTAGGAAATCATTGTGGTTAGAGGGAGACGACCATAAAACAAATGTATCCAGAGAGAGCGAACAGCTGACCAAAAAGTATCTAGAGAGCGTAAACGAGAGCGAACAGCTGAACATTTTCTGACAGAAACGGTGTCGACTGAGCAACCTTTCGCTCTAATATTCTTTGCTCCATGGTTCGATGTTCGTCCCCAGAAATCTCTAAAAAAAAAGGACGAAGTTGCGCAAATGTATGTAACATGGAGAAGGAATCACTTGAGAGCAAAGTATATATATATTCTGATCAGCATCAACAGCCGGTCAGATTTAGC